>JAQQPU010001050.1:0-10567 GCA_029168905.1 Artemia sp. Kazakhstan ARC1039
GAGGTATTGAGAAGGGGACAGCCCCTTTCACATACAGAATAATTTCTGTTAGTTTTAAGTTTTAATGTTGCTCCTTATTAGCTACATAAAAAACATGTTTTTTATTTAATTTCTGAACTTTTTTGAATTAAAGCAGGTTTTGATTTTGGCTCAACGTACATGAATAATTAAAACGAAATGTGTAAATTAATTTTACTTTTTTTGGTTAATTGGCTTCCTCGAAAGTTGTTTAATTTTATTTACGAACGTTTTTGTTAGTAATAAACATACGTAACTAATCTAAGCATTTTCAGATAATTTGCCGCCATCTATAATTGAGACAATGTTTTCCGCCAGGTTGAGTGACTTTCGCTTCCGAAAGACCAAACTTGCCTAAGGCAGTCGAGATTCAGTTGTAAAGAAAGACATATCGAAGTTATTTTAAAATTTTTTTAAGAAATAAAAGGAAATATTAAGGTAAGGACTTTAAGAAATATGATCAAAATTTATCAGACGGAAAAAAGGGTAAAATGAGCATAAAAAAGGGTAAAATTCTACTTTAGCTACTTTTGGCTATCTTGGAAAGGGGTAAATTTTTACCAAATCATATTATTGACTTACGAATAAATTAAACATACCACCCGATGCCTTTTTTTCATGCTTTTTCCAAATATAATAATCATTTTTGTTGGAAATGAATTTTATCCCTATATATACCGATCCAGGGTATATATTTGCACATTAGGGGGTGGGGATAAATTTTATTTCTGATGTAAATGGGAGGTAAGCTTAAAATTTACCCCCATGGTATATTTAGGGGTGGGGTTAAAATTCATTTCCGACAAAAATGATTATTATATTTGGAAAGAGCATAAAAAAAGGCATCGAATGGTATGTTTACTTTATTCGTAAGTCAATAATATGATTTTGTAAAAATTTAACTGGAAAGGGGTTAGATTAGGAAAATAAGATTTTTAAGGATGGGTCTACAGGCTGAAGTATGTACCAGGAAGGTATTTTGAAGTACCTACCTTCACTCCTTCTCCCTCTTGAGGCTCTTGATCTTTGATGACCTTTAAAAATCCGTGTCTTATAAAAGTGAAACCTTGCTAAATGAATCTTCTGCTTAAATGAAGTACAACAAAATTGTTTTCAGCTTCAAAACTTTGCTCAGTCCCGATTTATAAGGTTTTAAAGACATGGAAATACATTTCCTAAATAAAAAAAACAAAAAAAAACAGACCTTGATATGGTTTAAAATTCTACTCAAATAACAGGAATTGCATTTTCACAACTAACGCCAGAGAAAAAGAAACTGATAACTGAAAATTAAGTTAAAATGTTGTTTTGTCAAAATTTCAATAGGTATAGGTATTGCCTACCTGTCATGTAGGCAAGTTTCAGGACCCTCTAGAGGGAGAAGGAGTGGAGTTAGGTACTTCAAAATACCTGTCTGGGACATAATTTAGCCGGTAAACCCATTCTTGAGAGTTTCATTATTTTAACCCAACCCCTTTCCAAGGTTGCCAAAAGTAGCCAAAGTAGAATTTTACCAAAAAAGGCATCAAGTGGTATGTTTACTTTATTCGTAAGTCAATAATATGAACTGCGAAAAATTTACCGGGTTTTCTTGCAGGTGAAAAATTGCAGGACCCTTAATGGAGAGTCTGAGATTCATTTTATGCTTTTAAGTAAGGGAGGATCTCCTGACAAAAAAAAACACAGATGTTTTCATCCAGAATTTCAACGTTTTAGTTTGATGGTAAAGATCCCTTAGGTTATATAAATTTGCAATTCTAGCAATAATGAAAGTTTTTCTTTGTTTTCTTGTTAAACGCCTTCTTCTCTTTTTTTTATCCATAGATATATTTTTAGAAAACTGTAAATTAAAATTGGGTATTAATTATGTTTTAATTAAAATTGAACTATTGATTAAAAAATACTTTTGACGATTTAATTGAAACGTTCTGTTTTTATTTATTTTCCATTGTTTTTTGTGTTATTCCTGACTATGGCGTATTTTTCCTAACTTTTTATTGTGTGTTTCTTTAGCTTCCAATAATCAGGAATAAGCAGTAAGACTAAAACACCCTAAACTGTAAAACAATCAGAATAAAAAATATAAAATCAGGAAGATTTAAGTCATAACTAATACTATATGTGAACAATGGGCAAAGCTCATAGCTTGCAGCCCTTTTCCTGTGGACTATGGGGGATTGAGTCGTCCTCAAAGACATAGTTATTAGATATTTCAACTATGTTGAACAAAATGGCTATCTCAAAATTTTTATCTTGTGACTTTGGGAAAAAATTATCATGGGAGAGGGCCTACCTGCCCTTCAATTTTTTTAGTCTGTTAAAAAGGGCACTAGAAATTTAAATTTTTGTTCGAATGAGCCCTCTCGTAAAGTTCTAGGGCCAATGGGTCGATTCAATCACCCTCGGAAAAAGAACATCTGTGATCTGTCTTCTGGCAGAAAAAAAATACAAAATCCCACAATTTTGCAGATAGGAGCTCGAAACCTCTATAGCAAGGTTCTCTGATACGCTGAATCTGATGGTGTGATTTTGATTAAGATTTTATGATTTTTAGGGGTTGCTTTCCTCTTTTTTTAAAAATAAGGCAAGTTTTATCTGGCTCTTAACTTTTGATGTGTAGAATTAAACTTGATGAAACTTATATATTCAAATCAGCATAAAATCCAATTTTTTTTATGTATCTATTGCTTTAAAAATTTCGTTTTTTTGAGTTTTGGTTATCACAATTTTGGCCACCCAAGCGTTTTTTGTTTTTTTATCCCTTTTAAATAATGCTGGGATATGCAGCGCTCCCTTCATGGAAGTTACCCTCCCCCATGAAAAATTTCGTCCATGCAAAGATCCTCCCACATAGCCCAACCCCCCCTCCCCACCAGAAAAAATCTCCCATGAAAACGGGAGGCAATATATCCAGCAATACAAATCCCGTCTTCCACAATGAAAAATTCCTCAGTGGAAAGAAGCTCCCACGGAACCCAATCCCCCCAACCCCTCCATACCCCACGAGAAATCTCCCCTGAAAACGTCTGTATACTTACTAACAATCAATACTATCATCGGCAGCGCAATCGCGCTGCCTAAGTAAAGAACAATGTTGGCACAATGTATTATTTTTTTTCTTTAGACCAGGGCACTTCGTATCGAATGAGTTGGCGTAGGAACTTCGAAAAGGGCTCATTCGATTGGAAATTGGAATGGCTTGTGGCCTTTTTAATAGTCGAAAGTAATTGGAAGGCAACCAACACCCCTTCCACGCCAACCTTTTCCCCTAACATATCCAATAAAATTTTCTACATAGCCATTTTGTTCAGCGTAGTTAATTTCCAGAGAGAAAATATGTTTTTGAGGAGGACGTTCCCCCAAAACCCTCAGGGCAGGGGTTGTAAGCTATGCGCTGGGGGCCTATAAGATTTTTATAGGAATCGATGTCCTACAAAGTTCATAAAGACCTCATTTGATTGGAAATTCAGAGGGCTAGTGCTTTTTTTTGTAGTCAACAATGATTGGAGGGCAACTAACCCCCCTCTCACGCCCACCTTTTCCCAAAACACATCAAAAAAAAATTTTTGTAGAAACTTCAAAATGGGCTCATTCAGTTGGAAATTTAAATGGGTAGTACCCTTTTTAATAGTCGAAAGTGATTGGAAGGCAACTAACACCCCTTCCACGCCCACCATCTCCCCAAACACATCCAATCCAAATTTTGAGATAGCTATTTTGTTCAATGTAATTGAAAGTTTTAGAAATTACATTTTTGAGCAGGAAACTCCCCCCACAGTCTTCAAGGCAAGGGTCATAAGTTATGTGCTGGGGGCATATAAGATTTTTATTGAAAGCTGTGTCGTAGAAAAAAGGCGCATTTGATTGGAAATTCAAAGGGCTAGTGCTCTTTTTAACAGTCAAAAGTGATTGGAGGGCAACTAATCCCTCTCTCAGGCTAACCTTTTCCCCAAACACATCCAATCAAAATTTTGAGATAGCCATTTTGTTCAATGTAGTTGAAAGTGTTGGAAATCGGGGTTTAAGGACGAAACTCCCCACAACCCTCAGGGCAAGGGTTGCGAGTTATGCGCTGGGGGCATATAAGGTTTTATGGAAAGTATTGTCGTAGAAACTTCAAAAAGGGTTTATTCAATTGGAAATTAAAATGGCTAGTGCCCATTTTAATAGTCGAAAGTAATTGGAGGGTAACTAACCCCTCTCTCATGTCCAACATTTCCCCAAACACACACAATCAAAATTTTGAGATAGCCAATTTTTTCAATGGTGTTTAAAGTTCTGGAAATTAGAGGTTCACGGATGGCAACCCCCCACAGCCCTTAGGCTATAAGTTATGCCCTGGGGGCGTATGAAGTTTTTGTAGAAAGAGTTGTCTTAGAAAATTCAAAAAGGGCTCATTTGACTGGAAATAAAAAGAGCTATTGCCCTTTTTAATAGTCGAAAGCAATCAGAAGGAGAATCCTCCCCCCACACCCATCATTTCCCCAAACACATCCAATCAAAAGTTTGATATATTTATTTTGTTCAACGTAGTTGAAACTTCTGGAAACTAGGTCTTTGAGGACGACCCCCCCAAATAACCTTTAGGGCAAGGGTTGTAAGTTATGCCCTGGAGGCACATATGGTTTTATATAAAGTTTCACCGTAGAAACTTCAAAAAGGGCTCATTTGATTGGAAATTGAAAGTGCTATTGCCCTTTTTAATAGTCGAAAGTAATCAGAAGGAGAATCCTTCCCTCATGCCCATCATTTCCCCAAACATTTCCGGTCGACATTTTGATATGGCCATTTTGTTCAAGGTTGAACATCCTCATTTTGTCTTTGAGGATGACAACCCTCCCCCCATTGCCCTCAGGACAAGGGTCGTAAGTTATGCCTTTGGGGTATTAAACGTTTATATTGAAATTTTCGTCGTAGAAGCTTAAAAAAGAACTCATTTGATTGGAAATTGAGAGGACTAGTGTTTTTTTATTGTTCAAAAGTGATCAGAGGACATATGTCTCCCTCCACGCCTATCATTTCCTCAAACACTTCCTATCAAAATTTCGATATAGCCATTTTGTAAGCCTATCAGAGAAGTCTGGAAATTGTGTCTTTGAGGATAACAAATCCCCCCAGCCCTCAGGGCAAGGGTTGTTAGTTTTGCCTTGGGGACATATAGGGTTTTTATAGAAAGTGTGGTCGTATAAATTTCAAAGGGATTGGTAACAAGACTTGCTAGTGCCCTTTTTAAGAGTCAAAGTGATCAGGGGGCAGCTACCCTCTCCCCCCTACACGCACGTCATATCGTCCCGAAATGCGTGTAATAGAAATTTTGAGATAGCCATTCTATTCAAAATAGACTAAATATCATATAACAAAGCTTTTGGGGTTGAAACAAACCCCAGAGAATAGAGGCAAGGATTGTTAGTTATGCCCAGGGGTATTAAAGTTTTTTTTATGAAAGGGATGGTTGTTTAACTTCAGAAGAGGCTCGGTCTTTCTCCCTGAAAAATACTACTACTAACTACTAACAACTCATCGCAGCACCAAGCCGCCTGAGGCCAAGACAGCTACGCACGCTCCTCCTCCACCCCAATCTATTCAAAGCCTCCATTTTTACACCCGCCCACGAAGTTCCCATTTCCTTTAAATCTTTCTTTATGACGTCTTCCCACCCCAGACGGGGACGACCTGCTTTCTGTTTAGCCCCAGATGGTTGGCCGAAAAGAACAATCTTCGGCAATCTGTCATCCTTCATCCACACAACATGCCCTAGCCACCTCAACCTTTCTTTCATTATAGACCTAGAAAGCGGTATTGAACCACACTTTTCGTATAGCCTATTGTTTGAAATACGGTCAGTCAGCCGGGTACCCAGAACAATCCTTAAGCAATTTCTCTGGAAAACATCTAGCAAATCTTCATCCGCTTTTCGGAGCGTCCATGCTTCAGAGCCATATTTGACCACTGTCATCACTGTAGCTTCTAAGATTCTAATCTTGGTTTGCAGACTTATCTTCCTATTCTTCCAGACTTTTTTTAACTGTGAAAAAACACCCTGAGCCTTGGCTATTCTATTTTTAACATCTTCACTGCTCCCACCATCTTTACTAATAATACTACCAAGGTAAGTGAAACTGCCCACCTGATCAATCTTTTCATTACCCAACGTCACCTTTTCATCTTCACTTATTCCTAGCCTTAGTGACTTGGTCTTCCTAACATTAATTTTCAAACCAATACTAGCACCCTTAACTCGCAAAACCTCTAAAACTTCATTCATTTTGCTCACACTTTCATCTAGGATGCTTAAATCATCAGCATAATCCAAGTCCAGGAGACTTTTTCCTCCCCATTTGATTCCGTGGTCTCCCATTGCCTTTCCTGTGCTCCTTAAAACAAAGTCCATCAAAATAATTTATATAAAGGGGGATAGAACACAACCCTGCTTAACTCCTGATTTAATACAAAACCAGCTGCTAACCTCATTTCCTACCTTAACCGCAGCAGTGTTATTCTCGTACATAGCACTAATCACTTTAATGTATTTGTCTGGTATACCATACAAGGATAAAACCTTTACTAAAGCTCCTCTATCAACAGAATCGAACGCTTGCTCATAATCTATAAAACTGAGGACCAAAGGTGTTTGATAACTCAGGCACTTTTCAATTATCAACCTAAGAATGATAATTTGGCCGAAACATCCTCTACCTTTTCTAAAACCGCACTGCTCTTCTCTTAAAACTTTGTCTACGGCATCTCTCAGTCTAAAAAGTATCATATTAATAAGGAATTTGTTACCTACAGAGACCAGACTAATGCCTCGATAATTACCACACTCGCTTTTATCACCTTTCTTATAAAGTGGCTTAATTAAGGTTTTCCTAAAATCGTTAGGTACTTCCCCTTTTTCAAGGGGAAAAATACTATGTCAATATAAAACGAACAGAAATTAATCAAAAAACTTTTTGCACAAACTAAGTTTTTCAAAAAAAGTAAAGAACTCCATTAAACCAAAAATGAACAAAAATACAATCAAATAATCTACCAAGCATGCAACTGCCACAAGTCAGTATTAATAAATAAGTGAAACCCAAAGACAAACAGAAATTAAAACAAGTCAAACTCAAACGAGCAGGAATTAATCTGAGTAGGGTTCTAAACCCTATGCTTTCTAAAAGCCAGAATATAATTTGTACTGTACTGAACAAATTCTTTGAAATGTTTTCACTTTTATAACTTTAAGAAATCAAAAATTAATCGAGATTTTAAAGAATAAATATCAGTATTATGTATATTAAACTGACAATGCATATTTTTATCAGTAAATTCATTTGAATTTTTTTCAGTAAAGTACAAATTATATTCTGGGTTTTAGAAAGCATAGGGTTTAGAATCTTACTCAGATTAATTTCTGCTCGTTTGAATTTGACTTATTTTAATTTCTGTTTGTTTTGGGTTTCATTTATTAATTAATACTGATTTGTGGTAGTTGTATGCTTGGTAGATAATTTGATTCTATTTTTGTTCATTTTTGGTTTAACGGAGCTCTTAACTTTTTGTGAAAAACTTATTTTGTACAAAAAGTTTTTTGATTAATATGTAAATAATGGGCAAAGTTCATAACTTGCAGTCTTACCCTCGGGGACTGTGGGGGATTAATTCGTCCTCGAAGATATAGTTATTAGATTATTCGACCATGTTTAACAAAATCAAAATTTGGATCCGGTGACTTTGGGAAAAAATGAGCGTCGGAGGGGGCCTAGTTGCCCTCTAATTTCTTTTTATCACTTAAAAAGACCAATATAACTTTTAATTTTCATTAGAATGAACCCTCTCGTGAATTTCTAGGAACAATGGGTCGATAAAATCACCCCTGGAAATAAAACACGTACCCCTGATCTTTTTTCTGGCAAAAAATACAAAATTCCACGTTAGTGGAGATAGGAGCCTGAAACCTCTACAGTAGGTTTCTCTGATACACTGAATCTGATGGTGTGATTTTCATTCATGGGGAAATTTTCTCATTCTCGTAACTTTTGATGAGTAGGACTAAAATTGAGGAAACTTATATATTTAAAATCATCATAAAAATCCGATTCTTTTTATGTATCTATTGTTATCAAAATATATATTGGTATCGTTTTGAGTTTCGGTTACTATTGAGCCGGGTCCAGATGCCTGATGCCTGGCCTATACCAGATGCCTGGTATAGGACAGCATAGCCATAAAAACAAAAAAGAGCTAAAGGTACCATTTTTTTGAACGAAAGTGTAATTTGCGAAAGTGTAATTTTCAACGGAAAATTGGTTTGAAAAATCCGCTGAATTGAGGCCTTCCAATTAGTCACATCAAAAAGTGCCCAAATATGTCAATCTGGGAACACGGAAACACAATTGTGGAAAACTGCGTTAAAATTTTCGGGTTTTTCATTGGTTGTTTAAATAGGTAAATATGTACGATTCATTCGCATTGGGTTTCCTAGTCTGATATAAATCCAGTAATATAAAGTCTTTTGTCCCAAGATTTTCTATTTAAGTGTTTTCTAGAGTAAATACTTTCACTGCATCAAACACAACAAATTTCCTTTTGTTGAAAACAAACTTTTAAAATAACCAGAAAAGTAACTATCCTTCATACCCAAAGTCCCTACCTACTTTTGGGGTAACTATTGTCCATTTTTAGAAGAAATCAAGGTAGATATCTAAATTTTCGGGATATTGTATTTGATGAAGATCAAGCTTTTTTGTTGAATTATTCTTTTCAGTTTATCTTAGAGCTTAAAGATGTCGGTAACAATATTACATTTTATAAAGGGGGGTTGAAGTTAAAAACTTCGATAGGTTTTGTTGGTCATTTGTCGAACAGATGGACTTTTTCTCTTTTTTAAAATTTTGAAGTTTCAACGTAAGTTACTTAACACTTTTCTCCTTTGATGTTCTAAATGAAGTAAAATTTTGAAATATAACAAATAATTTTGTATATAACCAATAATAATAGCAGAGAAAAACTAATGTATTATAGTGGTTTTAGACTAATCTTAAAACAAGGTTTTATGTTTAGGTTCATTTAAATTTTGCAATCTGCATATATGTTTGCTGTCACTGTTACCAGACGTCAGATTAAAAAAAAACAGGCATCAAGTTTGGGAATGCTAATATAGCCTATATAAGCATAAAATACTTTCATGAAAATGAATTCAGTTTTTAGGTTCTCTGAATCCTGATAAAATTTTATCGTTTAATTCTAAAACTTTATATCTACATATATAATAACAAGTGTCCTTTTTGTTTGTTTTTTTTTCGTGCAATGAAATCCAACTAAACAATTCAGCATAGAAAATATGAAAATTCCAGGAACAAATCTCTAAACTGGGTGTGTTGTTCTAAATGTGAAGAGATTTAAGAGAAATTTCTGAAAAATTTGACCAGAACTAACGCGGCTGAAGAAATATTACAGATGAAGGCCCGATCTGTTGACAGTCGTCATGGGAGGGAGGAGTCAGGCTGCATTCAAAAATTTAGTGAAAATTGTACACCAAAGCTTTTTTTTGTTAAGCCAATCAGCTGGGCCAAATGAACATGAGCACATAATAAAATACTAATACACAAGAAACGGGTATAAGACAGAAGTGGGTAATTAAAGGGTTAGGAACTCTGCATATTATTACATCTAATCGTTGCTACACATAAATACACATTAAAGTAAATAAGTAAATAAAAGTGAGTTATTATGTACAAGTCTCACCTAAAAGATTGTTAAAACTTGTTTCCATAATGATATGATTGCTTTGTTATTATTTGACGACAATAATGCCTAGCAGCGTCATTACCAATTTTGCCTAAACTTCGATTACAAAATTCATTTGAGCAGACAATGTTTGTTGATTTTGTTCTCTTAGAAGAAGTTTCCCAGTAATTTTGTCATGTAAATGACATCTAGTTTGTACAGATTGTTTTGTTGTAGTATAGCTAAATGATTAGTTCTTCAGAAGCTGTACAGAATATACCAAATGCACTTCACTACCGTTGTTTATATCGTCAAAAAGATATTTTGATTTGTTCAATAAATATTGATCATTATTAAATCTGTTTTTTATGGTTCAATTTTTAGCCATTCGGCTATTACGGCTACACTTTAGATTTTTGTCATGTGTCTTCAAAGACATTTTTGGACACATCTTGTTCCTTGAGGATTACCCCTCGCCATTCCTTTATACCTTTGTGCAGGTAATCATATGAATGGCAAGCTTGTGTAGGTAAGCACATGGTAAGCATGTGCAGGTAATGGGGTTTTATTTTTCACAAAATATTTTTCCGCTGTAAGAGGAGTGAGATTCTCCACTTAGCATCCATATTAGACACTTCTGTCCAAATATATTCTTCGAAGTTCAGTGATCTATCCCCTTCGATATTGATCTGAAGAACTTCTGTCTGAAATTTGAAAAATTTGGCCCTGGAAAACGCATTTTTAGAGGATTAGGCACCCCTAACCTCCATTAAGATCTGATTTCCAAAGTTATCAAAATATATATTGGTATCGTTTTGAGTTTCGGTTACTATTG
>JAQQPU010001050.1:18642-28756 GCA_029168905.1 Artemia sp. Kazakhstan ARC1039
GTTTCACCCTCAAATCCTCTTCTAAAATCATCTTTTAAATCATCTTTTAAAATGTCTCTAACTGTTTCGCCCAAATAATCCCTAAACGTAATTTCAGCGTGTTCCTTTTGTTTTTGGCATCTCTGCGATGACACATTTCAAATTACTAAGAAACCTGATTCCCGCGCTAAAACAATTCATCGCTAAGATCAAAACATCCGCTCGGAAACAATTCGTTTGGTAGAACTCCAAAGACATTAATATAGACATTCGCTCGGAAACAATTCTCTTTGGAAACAACAAATTAATTCCCCTTTCGTGAATCAATAATTCCCCTTAGAAACAACAAATTAATTCCCCTTTCGTGTCAAATCAATCAATCATGACATCAGCTGTCACGTGTGATCTAAACTTTGCCCTGGAAACAATTCTGGTCGAACTCCAAAGACATTAATTAACTTGACGTCACCTGTCAGACAACGTTTCCTATTTCTGGATCATAACATTCGCCTCGAGCGTGCCAAAAAACACACCTGGAGAAAGAGACCTTGGAGAAAGAGGTCATTGACACTGTCCCCATTAAACTATGTAAAAAAGTTGTAGGTGGCAGCAGTAGGGCCCCGTGGGAGTAGCACCTCCCTCTTTACTGTCAATAAAGTTTTGGATATTTCGGATTTTTGGCAAGGATAAAGACTCTCCAGATCTATTGATGGCGCGTAGTGCGTTGATAATTGTCGATGGTTCAATTCAAGGATCTTTTTACAGGGACAGTTAGTAGGCTTTTCACCCAACCATGCGGCATTTGGGATCGAATCCTATTCCCAGATCTTGTTTTGCCAAGCAGAGATCGATTCACTACGCTACCATAAATGAAACGTGTTTAATCTTTAATTAATTAGTTTAAATAATTTCACCAACTAATCATTACCACTTAGTAGCTCAATTTTATAGATTCTGAAGTCGAAGGAGTCTCTCTACACCCCTCTGCTGCGTTAGATCAATTAGTTTTGATATATTGAATCTGCTTTTTGTGCTTCAATGTTCGGCTACTGGACTTTTAAGATTAAATTTGCTTAGGACTGTATTTTTGGTACGTAATATGGTGCCATAGTTATTCATTTACGTTATATTATTTGTTCATGGTAAATCTCTGCACTATCCATTGGTTGCTGATTCTTTGCGGCCACCTTATAGTGCAAATGACCCATAGACATCTTCAGTTAAGAAAAAACATGCCCTCCGCCAGTTAACACTACTGGCAAGGGAGCCTAAAAGGTGGAGTACCTCCAAGAGCATATCCAGGATTTTTTTGGGGAGGGGGGGGGGTTAGAGTTTCAGTTACTTTATTAGCCAGGTCGCTCCTTACTTACAGTTCGTTGCCAAACTCTGTTTGATAGCAAGGGGTGTCAGCAAGAGAAGCTAATTTCTTATTGACAATATAGTCTTTTATATATTATTTAATTGATTTAAGTGGAAAGTTTACTTTTCTGCAAAATATAAGCTTTTCAAAATATTTACTTTTCTGGTGACTCATCTGAGTTTTTTTACAGTTACAGGAGCAAATAGACTGGGTCCCAGGTAGAAATATAGTGTTTTATTCGGAGATTTTAACTCCAGGTCGGTAGAAATAGGGATAGATGGTATGCTAGCTTAGTTAAATTTGGTGTAGGAAAGGAAAATAGTAGTGGTTATAGACTGCTGCAAATTTGTATGTATAAAATTCTAGTTATGACTAATACAGCGTTTGGTCATAAGATGGCCCGTAAGTTAATGTGGTATTCAAATGATGGAAAGACGGCAAACCTTATTGTAAATTGAAGAGTGACAGGATCAATACAAGATACTAGGGTGTATAGGAGTGCTGTTACTGATGTTAAAAGTAAAGATCACCATCTAGTGGTGTCTGAAGTTAAACTAAAGCTGAAATTTCGAAAGGGTAACTACTTCCCAAGAAGCTTTGATGTCGGCAGACTCCAGGATGCAAATTTGAGAGAAATTTTCCATAAACAGTTGAATAATAAGGTAGAGAGTTTAAATTTGACAATTTAGAAGATGGATGGAATTATTCTATGAAAACAATTTGTGAAGTTGCTGATGGTGTCTTAGGTAATAAAATCAAGAATGCAGTTAAGAATATTAGTGAAAAAAAATAATTTCTAATAGAGGGAAGAAGGGGCTTATGCAAGAATTATCTAAGTGATAGATCATGTGAAAACAAGAGGAATGTAAAGAAAGTGAAGAAAGCATTAAAACATGAATTAAGAAGGTGTGAAGTGGAGGCCATGGATAAAATTGCCGAGGATCTGGAAGATGCAGCTAGACAGCATAAATGTCAAATATTGTATGGGCATGTTAATAAATTGAGAGTTAGTAGTCAATCTGGACTTGTCCCAGTCAAAGATAGGAACGGGGCCACAATTAATGGTAAGAAAGATTCAAAGAGAGATGGGTAGAACATTTTGAGAATTTGCTAAACCGAGCTGGAGTTGCAAGAAAAGATATAGAGGAAAATGAAAAAGTTTAGGATACTTTGGATGTGCAGGAAGACTTGTTTTGTGAGGAAGAATCAGCGACAGCTCTAAAAGGATTAAAAAATAATAAGGCCCCAGGTGCTAATATTGTGGTAAATGAGTTTCTTAAATATGGTGGTTCTGAGATTAAAAATAAGTTACTGAACATTATCAATGCGGTTTTTAAAAAAAGGGGAAGTGCCTAGTGATTTTAGGAAAACCCTAATTAAACCACTATATAAGAAAGGTGATAAGAGTGAGTGTGGTGATTTATGGAGGAATTAGCTTGGTGTCTGTAGGTAGCTAATTATATAGTAATATGATACTTTTTAGACTGAGAGATACTGTAGACAAAGTGATAAGAGAAGGGCAGAGTGGTTTTAGAAAGAGTAGAGGATGTGTCGACCAAATTTTCACTTTTAGGTTAATAATTGAGAAGTGCCTAAGTTATCAAACACCTTTGGTCCTCAATATTATAGATTATGAGCAAACGTTCGATTCTGTTGATAGAAGAGCTTCAGCAAAGGTCTTATCCTTGTATGGTATACCAGGTTAATACATCAAAGTGGTTAGTGCTATGTACGAGTAATAAGACTTCTGTGGTTATGGTAAGAAATAAGGGTAGCTGCTGGTTTTGTATTAAATCAGGAGTTAAGCAGGGTTTTGTTCAGTCCCCTTTTATATAGATCATTTTTATGGACTTTGTCTTAAGGAGCACTGGGAAGGTAATGAGAGAGGGTGGAAGCAATTCTGGAGGAAACATTTTTCTGTGATTAAATTAAGCTGGTGATTTAAGTATCCTAGATGAAAGTGTGAGCAAAATAAATAAACTTGTAGAGTTTTTGCGAGTTAAGGGTGCTTGAATAGGTTTAAAAATTAATGTTAAGAAGACTAAGTCGCTAAGGCTAGGAATAAGTGAAGACATAAAGGTTGTGTTGGGTAACGAAAAGATTGATCAGGTGAACAGCTTCATTTACCTTGGTAGTATTATTAGTGAAGACGGTGGGAGCAGTGAAGATGTTAAAAGTAGAATTTCAAAAGCTCAGGGTGTTTTTTTATAGTCGAAAAAGGTTTGGAAGAATAGGAGGATAAGTCTGCAAATCAAGATTAGAATATTGGGAGTTACAGTGATGACAGCGGTCAAATATGGTTCTAAAGCATGGACGCTCCGAGAAGTGGATGAAATTTAATAGATGTTTTCTAGAGAAATTTCCTACTGATTGTTCTGGGTACCCGGATGACTGGTCGTAATTCAAACAGTAGGTTGTACAAAAATAAGGTTTTATCCCACATTCTAGGGCTAAAATTAGAGAAAGATTGAGATCACTTGGGCACGTTCTGCAGATGAAGTATGACAGATTGCCAAAAATTGCCGTTTTTGGCCAACCGTCAAGGGCTAAACGGAAAGCAGGTCGTCCGCGGTTGTGTTTGGAGGAGGTTAGAAATAAAGATTTAATGGAAATGGGAATCTCCTGGGAGTGGGTAAAGAGGGAGGCTTTGAATAGATTGGGATGAGGAGAAGCGTGTGTAGCTTTGTTGGCCTCAGGTGGCTTGGTACTTCGTCGAGTTGTTAGCAGTAGTAGTCTTGCTGTATTTGTTGATTCGTCCTTTGGATTTCTTTTACTTGACTTATGAAGCTAAATTAGCTCTATTAGAGCCTATGATAGCCTTTGAAAATAATTATTATCTTATCCATGGAGGAATATCACTTATTACGCCTGCGTCTCTAAAATTGTAGATGTTACAGCGACCTTGTCTAAAAAATTTAATCTAGTAATCTTTTTTCTATACAGTTGTATTTTCCTTGTCTTTTTGAAAAGCTCCAGGTCTATTGCATACAAGTATAAAGATCCGGATAATTCGCCATACACCTTTTTGTTTATAAAAGAGACAATGACTCCCTTTTATTAACATTAACTATATTTTTTCTCTTCTTCTTAGCCTATTTATGTATACTTCTAGGAAAAAGAGGCGAGAGCAATGGGCAGCTCTGATTTTAATGTGAGTGCTGTAGGACCTAGCACATCCAAAGGTGGTAAGGTTTTTTCGTATTTTCTTTTTCGGAAGGTTTTTTTTATTTTTTTTTAAATAGATTTTTTATTTTTGTAAATAAAAAGGCGTTCTAAAGCCCCGTTGAATCTGTGCTTATGTAAAATGACAAAAAAACTGCTGAACTATCCGTGCTAGGAGCGTGAATTTCAATTGAATCAATAAGAATCGAAATCAGCCAATGTACTGATCTGCTGATTAAAAGAGCTTGCCACAAAATTTCTGATTTTTCGTTAGTTTTCCCTCCCCTCCCCCATCATTATATGCTTGATCCTTTGTATTGGGGTTTTTGAGATTAGGATCCTTTGTTTTTGGCGTGTTTTTTTTTATTATTATTTAAATAACAAGTGGTGTAAGAGTCAAGCTCAAAACCAGCAGAAACTAAGATGGGTAGAGCTAATGCCCCCTCAACTTCTGAAGACCAGAACATAATTTGTATTTTTCCTGAAAGCAACGAGCAAATGAACAAGCTGTTCTCTCAAGCCTTATGTTTCTTTTAAGGTCAAAATACGGTATCTATTCAGTGGTTTGTTAACCGATCTAAACCAGTAGATGTCCCTTTGCCATAGATTTATCATTTTAAATAGATACCAACTACCAACCAGGTCTCGTGTGAAAGCGCTTGCTAAACCCGAGGCTGAGTGCGTCAGAAAGAATCTTGAGTGGCAAAAACAACCGGGTAAGTAGACAAAGCACAGGGGCAATACTCTTCTTTGAAAAAACGTACTGGCGATATCAGTAATTTTTATAGAATAAAGGAAATACACAGGCTTTAACAAAAACATATTAGGAGAATGGTAAACCTTCATTCGCAGAAGGTGAATGAAAGCTCCCCCCCCCCAGGTAGCTCACCAGCTTTTTTCTGACAAATCACTTATATTACTAAACATAATAATACGTCTAATCCCTATACTCATGTTGGAGTAGATGATTTTTCCAGTTTAAGAAACATTTATGCCAGCGTCCTTCTGAGCATTAATATACATATTAATATTGTATATTGCTGATCGCTACAAAACAGTACAGTTATTGAAGAATGGAAAGGAAATATGTCATTCGTCTCTTGTCCTGAATATAATCACCCGACACAAGGTTCAGTATAGGGATGACAGTGAATGTAAATTATATGTGACGCAGTTGCTTTAATACAGGCTTGCACTCTTGAAAACATGACAATGATTCCTTTATAGCTTTGTGCAGCACAATCTGACCAGCTTAGCTCTATTTTCTGTACTTGATGATCAATGAACTTGGACAAACTTTCTGCATGAAGTTCCTCCATGTGAAAAAAGCTCTTCCTTTCACTTACTATTTTAAAAACATCTAATTGTAAAGCTGTAAGCTGTTCCTTTTTTATATATCTTTGGTTCTATAAGCCATAATTGCAAAGAATTTCATTTCCACGACCGCTTTAACTATATGGCGCCTTGTTTCAGTTCTAATAATTCAAATGAAGTCATTTTGTTATTCTGGAATTGCATAATGTCCCTACCTTTTTTTTCTAATTTCAGCAATAGTTTATTTTTGTAACTGAGTTACGATAAGATATTTATTTCAAAATATTTCTTTCGCAAGCTCCGAAGGGCCAAATTAGCATTTTGGAGTCATAAAAAAACAGAATAAGCAAAAACAAAAATGTGTGTAAAAGGACGGCAATAAAAAGCTGGCAAGCGATGCCAAAACAACAATATTAGAATGACAGACCTTTCAAATCATATCAAGATTTAGTCAAAATTAAACTGCAAATTGTCAGCAACTTAAAAAGGTAAAAACTGATAAAAATAAAAAAAAACAGAATGAAGTAATATGTATATTAAAAAAGAACATATGAAAAGGGGGAGGGAATAAAAGAAGCAAACGAACATAAAACTAGGATAAAAAAGGTATGAAAAAAAAAGGTTTTTTCATAACTGGAGGTAAAGCAACTAATAGGGGAAAAGATATGGGAACGGGTTCGGAAACAGTCTGTGGTGGGAGGTGTCTGCGACACTGCGTGGGGATTGTCTGCTTGGGAAAACATTTTTCACGTAATGGTTTGTTATTGAACTTGTTGCCAAATGGTGGCACAGCATCTCTTGGGCTCAAGTATTTTCAACCTGGTCTCTTTTAGAAAGGGCTTTGAAAGGAAGTCACTCAAAATTCCTACTAAGCTCAGAAGTTCCTAGTCTTATTCATGGGCGCCCATAAGCTGAATTCCAGGGGGGGGGGGCAAACTTCGTCTAATTGCTACTTTTAATGCTATCTTATAGAAATCTCAGAACAAAAATATAAAAATAAGGCAGCATCATTCAGCCAGGGGGGGCAAGAGCCCCCCGGCCCCCCCCCCATGGGCGCCCATGGTCTTATTTGCTCAAATTTGAAAATCGTTCACTCGTCCTATTTTAGAGTGAGCTTTTCCTGTCTGGTATTTTTCATGAACAAAAAATCAATGTTCTCCCTCAGAGGCTACCCAAATAAGGGCATTGAGAATCGTAGCAAAGGAACGAAAATTATCCTTCCGTTATTTATCTAAAAAATCTTTGATCAAACTATTAAAAGACAGAAGATAGAACATGTGCCTTCTCTTTTTAAACCCAACAAATGTTTCCTAAGCCAAATATATCTCAGAGAAAATCCTTCCTTATAAAGTTTCCCAAGTTTCAGCAAAGACACCAAAGACACCAAAAGAATTTTATTCCCTCTTTTCCTTATTTATAAAAAATCCTTTCCAGTTTGTTTTCTTTGAAAATCTTAATTCTTTATTTCACTACTACTACTACTAGCTACGAATGCATGCAGCACCAAGATTAAGTGTGAAACTTGATCAGTGCTTCCTTTACCTATTCTAAAACTACCTTGCCTTCTCTTACAGTTTTATCTTTTGTGCCATTTTATTTATCTTTTTTTCGAAATGTGACTCCTTTTTTGTAATTTTTCTTTTTACCTTCAATGTAAACTTGAATTTAATGGAAACTGTTTTATAACAAAATTTAACCAAATACAATATCTTACCCCTTGACATCTGAAAATAAATGTGCATACTACTTAGTCAAGCTCATGATAATAGTTACAAGGAAGTTATACAGATAGCACTGGGAAGGTGCATGACAATATCCAGTTTCTTTGTATAAGAGAGCCAAAAAATTTAACTTATCAGGTTATACAAGCTAGTGTGTACCTAGTAACGATAGGTAGGGGGCATACAGAAACTTGTCCCGGGCCCTCAGGGCCGGATTTTGACGACCTGTTCGCCATATATCTGTTACTTTTTTGTGTGTGAAAACGTTTCTTGTAATAATCACGCTAATGGGCCTTTCTCGGATCGTTTGTGCATGAGCATTTTTCTAGAAAAGAGTAACTCTTGGCTCATTGTAACCGAAAACTAAAAATCGAAAAAACTGAGACTCCTTCAGGAATGCTGACAGTTATTAAAACTAAACTTAATGGTGATGTGTGATCATGAAAACAAATTTCAAAGTTTGTCAAAAACAGCGGTCTAATTTGTCAGATTAAAATAAAAAGTTCACCACTGAATCGCCATGGCTGAAAACCCTTAACCGAGTGTTTACACCCCCCCCTCCCATTGTTAATACTAATGAAACTTCTGAAATACAGGAACACTTGCTTCAATATCCCTTTTTTTCTTTTTCTTTCAAACAGCTCTGGTGGATTATTGAATGATCACAGAGAGATGATAAAGGGCTTATTCGTAAACTAATGCTTACATCTACGTGCTTTTATCAAATTGTGACATATTAGCCTACACCTCTTAAAAGTACAATATTTTTATTGGTTCTTATCAAATTCTTATTGATTAAAAATCTAGCGTCATTTTAAAGAAACATTAATCATAGTCTTTCTACCTTACCTTCTTACGTGTGCTGTAGTTACATTGAAGTTACTTTTGAATTGTTATATCTTTTAAGATTCCAACTATGTTGACGAAGATATCCCACAACAAGTCACAAAAAGAAGAGTATCAAGAAGATCTAGTCACCTTGCCGTAAGTTCCATACTGTTGTAGACATTGTTTTATTCTTAGCTAACATTAGAAATATGGGAATTAAAAGTTAAGAAGATTGGGAAATATAATCTTTCTTTGGCTATTGTAATTTTTTACATATTCACATGGCGGCATATTTTCGTAAATGACACAGGGGGGGGGGGGAAAAAACATAAAATTTTACTAGTACTATCTTATTATGCGAACCTCTCTAAAAAGTCAAGTTTGGTTAATGCTAATGAAATAAAATAGGATGAATATATAATAGTTTAGAAACAAATTTGGGCTATATATTTGCACATTAGGAGTGGGGGATGGGGGTAAATCATTGCATTTATTAAATACGTAACCTAACTTAACCTAGATACCCCCCTAAACCCCAAAAAAACACAGTTTAATATCGTATACGCAATGAAAACCTTGCTATCATTGTCTGCTCTACAACAGTTAAGATGTTAAAAACGGGTTTTCAATTCGTCGTTTTTTTCTTTGGATAAATTTTTTTTTTTAGTTTTTGTAATGAAGCATAAATATTTGATATTTAATCGAAATGAACCGTCTGTATGATTTATTCTGTTTAATATAATTTGATTTATTCTATTTACACTAGAATTAAATTTGTAAGCATAGCAATTTCAGATCTCATAAGAATGCAGAAATGTATGAAACATCTGTTCAAAGTTTTAGCTTAGGCCTTGGTTTCGTTGTCGCAGTTTCTTAGCCGTTACAAACAAAACAAACTACTACCACTGTTTCCGTCATCCACAGTATATTACACAAATGTTAACACAATATATACGAGTAGAAGTAAATACAACCGTAAATCTCTATCACAAGCGAAACTTTACTCGAAGCACTGCAACCATTTTATTTTGTATTTATCATATATGTTCCAAATTTTATCAATAAAACACTCAAGCTATTATTTAAAACCTTGTGAATATTTTAGATTTTCTCAACAACACTGCACAAACGTTGTTAGATATTTTCGAGTTGCAAGAATTGAAAAGAAAATTTCAATCTCTTTTCTCCTGATATATCAGCCAAGCATGCCTTGGTGCATGAGGAGTCCATATCTTGACTTAAAACTTCTCCTTGGTAGCATCGCCAGCGTAAAAGGAACCAGACATCACAATAAATAACCATCTCAACAGTGGTCTGTTCTGGGGGAGGGTTGGTACTTCATTAATGTCGAACCTTCGGGTGAAGTCGAGCGCAAATAATATCCATCCATCTTTTGCGTGGTCATCCTCTGGGGCAATTTCATCCGTTCACACTTGGGTAAAATCAAAGATGAGCAGAGCGAATGCTTCACCGGGCTGGCGAAGTAGATAACCATACAAACGCAGCCAGCGAAACTCCGCTCAGACAAGAGTGGCAAACTAAAATGCACGAGAATCTCCAAGTTTCATAAGCTGTATCACCATCAAACGGGTTGGATTTTACAAAGATGTTTCGTCTGGAGAGCATTTGCCTCCCTCGGCAGCACCCGGGTCAAAGACCAAATGGCTGAGAAGTTCCTACTCCACAGAAGTAAATTCGTGCCTTGGTGAAGTGGTTAATGTGAATTTGTGAATCCACATTAATATATATA
>JAQQPU010001050.1:69994-88106 GCA_029168905.1 Artemia sp. Kazakhstan ARC1039
CCCTTTGTCTTTTTAGAAAATAAATTTCAAACATGCATACCTTTCTCAACAATATAAGGTATATCTAAACATTGAACGAATTGCTTAACTTACAGCCCTAGTCCTGTGGACTGTGGAGAGGTTAATATCCCCAAAGACATAATTACTGGACCCTTCAACAATACTGAGCAAAATAGCTCTCTTAAAATTTTGATCGGACGTGTTTTTGAGAATGATAGGCCTTGGAGGGGCTGGTTGCCTTCCATTCACTTTTGACTCTTAAAAAGGGATTTCCTACTTCCAATCAAATAAGCGCCATTAGATTCAAAGTTTATACGACCACCCGATGAATAAGAACCGTATATACCCCGGGAATACTTTACAAAACTTGCCTCTGCGCCTTCGAGGGTTGTGGCCACCATGAAGGCATTATTATATGTTCTTGGTTATATTGTGAACACAATGGCTAACTCACAATTGCAATCAGACGCGGTTGCGGGAATGAGGGTGTCAGGAAGGAGGGGTTCCCCACCATCACTTTTTACTCTTAAACGAGAACTAGAAATTTACATTTCTAATCAAATAAACCTCCTCTAAAGTTCACACGACCATCCCTTCCATAAGAACTTTAAATGCCCCCGGGGCATAACGTACAACCCTTGCCCTTAGACCAGGGTTGTGTCAACCCTGAAGGCCTTGTTATGTGATCCTTCAACTATTTCTGGAACAAATGATTATCTCAAATTTCTATTTGATGTAATTGGAGGAGATAGGACGTAAGGGGGTGGATTAGTTGCTCTCCAAATGCTTTGACTCTTAAAAACGGCAATAGAACTTCTGACTTCCAATCTAATTAGCTCCCTCCGATGTTTATACGACCACCCTCTTCATTAAAACTTTATATGCCCGCGGGGAATAACTTACGACCCTTGGTCTGAATGCTGTGGGGGGAGACTTGTTATCCTCAAAGACATAATTACCGGACCTTTTAACTATATTGAACAGACCTTTTAACTATGTTCAACAAAATCAATTTTTAAAGATTTGATTGGATGTGTTTGGGGAAATGATGGGCTTAGGGGGAAACCTAGTTGCCCTCCAATCACTCTTGACTATTGAAAAGAGCACTAAAACTTGTAATTTTAATTGGAGGAGCCTCTTTTGAAGTGTTTAAGACAACTCCTTCTGTATGATATTCCTTGGTCTAAAAAAAAAAAATAAATAAATAATAGATTGTGCCCACATCTCTCTTTACTTCACCAATTATTGGTAAGCTATCAAACTTATATAGATGAGAATTTAAAAGAAAAAGGAATTAAAAATCGAAAGGAAAAACCAATTTTTTGCTTCGTATGCTTCTTGTTCTAAAGTTTTGGTTACTCTTGGCAATATATTTTAGTGACGATTCAATAACGCGAACTTAATTATAACAGTGACGTTATAACGATTCAAACATTATAACGGTGTGTAATTTTTGGAACATCTCTGACTCTATACTCCTCGGTTAATCGTCCGCGTGATCAGTAAAGAGTCAACAATAAACAAAAGTTGGGCTTTCCTAGATTTAAGAAAAACTATGTCCTCAATGTTTTATCTTTTCTGAACCAAATATTGTCCAAATGTGACACGATTAGATTGCGACTATCAAAATTGCAGGTGTCACAATGTAACTATCACAATTCCTGACATAATGCTGTACTAAAATTCACCATCAACATTTTTATCATACATATTACCAACTGTTGCACAATTTTGCCCCTAACTATGCCCTCTAGCTTAGTATCCAGTTTATGAAATATCTCCAACTGGGATCTATTTCCGGCTGGAGATTTTAATAGACACCTTCTTTCCTTGATAATTTCATATTTCTTGGAAAACTACCCAACTGCCAAATCAGTTCTTCCTCTTCAGATAAGGTGGATCCCGAAAACTCACAAAACTTATTATGGCTTCAGGGAACATCCGTATTTCAAACCTATTAAGTCCTATAATCAGCGTGGGGTTGGACTCTCGAACCTCTTGTTTTTTTTTCTTTGCATTTTTCCTTTCTGAGTCAATTTCGCTTTGCCCTCGCATCGTCCCATCTCCTTATTACCCAATTCTTGTAGTTTTGAGAAATGGGGAGGATAGGTTCCAGTTCATAGCGTATCAGTGACGTCCCAGACTCAGTTGCTTCATCTGCCGATTTAATACCTTTGATCTCAGAGTGCTTAGGAGTCCACATTAGGGTAATTCACTTTCCATTGGATGCTGTTCTGTTGAATGCTTCATAGTATTACAAATAACTCTTTTATTTGCTCTTTTTTTATGTTCAATTCTAGTGTATCACCATTCTAGTCTTTGACTTCGCATTGGTTCGTGAACCACCTGCATAACGGATCATTTCGTTATGCTAGTTAAGTAGTGCTGTCTCATAAATAAGGTATCGAAAAGAAATAATAACGACTATTTACACCAAATATAAATAAGAAATTTGTTTGAAGCGCCAAAACTAGACGTTTTTATTTTTATATTAAATAAAAAAAAAATATTTTTACCTGAAAGTAAGGAACAACATTAAAACTTAAAACGAACAGAAATTGTTACGTATATAAAGGGGGTTGCCCCCTCCTCAACACCTGGCTCTTTACGCTAAAGTTTTCTAGCACTTTTAGAAAACTTTTTTATTGTTCTAATTAAACGACCCTTGTGTTTCAGAAGTCGTTCTTAAGGAATTAGGACAAAATTCAAACTTCAGCGTAAAGAGTGAGGTGTTGAGGAGGGGAAAACGCCCTTCATAAACATAATATTGTCTTTTCGTTTAAAGTTTTAATGTTGTCCCTTACTTTCAGCTGAAAAATCTTGTTGTTTTTTTATACTTCTGATCGTTTTTTAAATAATGCCAGGAAAACTGGCCGCACCTCCTCGGATAAATCACCTCCCCATAGAAATATTCTCTAGACAATTCAATCCCGGTGAAAAATTAGCCCGGACTCCACGCGTAAAATTTAGACAAAAAAAAAAAAGTAGGACATATAAAAGAATTTTGTATTGGAATCCTGGCAAATTCCGCCAGTGTGTAATTTCCCCTGACAAGTTCACCCCCAGGAAACTCGTCCGAAGAAAATTTGTCCCCACCCCACCTAAAAATGCCTGCGTAAACAATGGGCAAATTTTATAACTTTAAGACCTTTCCCCTAGGGGCTTGGGGGGGGGGTTACATTAGGTTTTTCTGATACACTGAATCTGATGGTGTAATCAAGATGTTACGACTTTTAGGGGTTGTTTCCACCTTTTTTTAAAAATCAGGCAAATTATCACAGGCTCGTAGCCTTTGATGGGTAAAACTAAACTTAATAAAACTTGTATATTTTAAATCAGCATAATAGGCCAATTTTTTTATGTATCTATTGGTATCGAAATTCCGTTTTTTAGAGTTTCGGTTACTATTGAGCCGGGTCGCTCCTTGCTTACTGTTCGTTACCACGAACTGTTTGAAAAATGTTTTTTCTTGATTTTAACTTCTCAATTAGGTTTTTTCCCGTTATTATATAAAGGTTTCATTTGAATCAAGAACTAGGCTAAACAGAAAAAAATAGTTTTTTTTATGCTCAGTTCTAGTGTTTCACCATTCTAGGGTTTGGCTTCCCATTGGTTCGCGAACCATATGTATCAGAAATCATTTTTTTATTTTAGTTACGTAGCCCTATCCAATAAATAAGGATGCGTAAAGAAATGAAATGACAATAAATAATAATTAATACAAAAAATAAATAAGAAATTTTTAAAGTGTCAAAACTAGACGTTTTCGTTTTTATATACATTTTTTTCTTGATTTTCACTTTTTAACTAGAACTTTTACCCGTTATTATATATATTTCAATTTCATTTGAATCCAGAACTAGGTTAAACCAAAAAAAAAAGGAAAAATCGATTAATACGAAAAAGAAAAAGTGAATGTAATACGCAACTATAGGGACAACAACTGTCTGAGTATTTTTCCTGCAAGGGGGGCCAAATCAGAAACAGTGTACTTTTCTGTGAGGGGCCAAAATTAAACTGCACATCTAATATAAGCTTTATTAACATCTTTCGATTTCAAACTTGAGAAATAATTGTAATTAAAGTACAAAACTCACCAATAAAAGCGATGTTCTGTGCTCTGTAACTGCAGCAAGGCATCCCAGAAATACAGTCAAAATTGTGAGAACTGCTCCACTTAAGATAATGGCAACCCCCTGACGGATCTGCTCATTTCTCAGTGTATTTAGAAAGTACTTCATGTCCCAGTCGACATATATCCACATTGAAAGACCAAAGATGACAATGCCACAAAGCTAGTTAACACAAAAATGAAATATTAGAACAACATTTACAGACCAATAAGTTGTCCAATTTCAACAAAAGGTATTAAAATGCTAATGCCAAAATGACAAACTGACGAACGTGTAGAACAAAGAGGTAAAATCTTGAAAATGCGAGTCCTCAATTTTAGTGTAACCCCCCCCCCCCCACCACCGGTCCCCTGTGAATTTTCAAGATTTGCCGTGTCTTTTCGTTTTCTTTTGATGTAGTTAATAATCTAGAAAAAAAAGTGTGAATCGCTATAGCAGTTACTGTGCAACATTTAGGAAGAAGGATTTATGGTGAAATAAAATTTCTGGAGAATTTGCACTTTACTGAAAAAATATAATTTTTTTTACTTTTATAACTTTAATAAATCAAATAATATTAACATTTTTATTACGAAATATCAGCATATGTATGTTAAACCGACAATGCACATTCATTTGTATTTTTTCAGTAAAGTGCAAATTTTGTTCTAGCCTTGGGAAGGCATAGGGGTTTTGCACCCAACTAATGTTAATTTCTGCTAGTTTTGAGTTTGACTCGGTTAATTATTGTAATTTCTGTTCGTTTTGGGTTTCATTTATTTATCGATGCTGATTTGTGGTAGTTTCACGCTTGATAGATTATTTGATTTTATTTTTGCTCATTTTTTGTTTAATGGAGTTCTTTACTTTTCTTTGAAAAACTTATTTGTGGAAATTTTTTTTTTAATAATTTCTCTTCGCTTTATATTGACATAGTCTTTTCGGGGAAAAAAGAAATAATACTTCAAATATTTTCGTTTTTTAAGACTTTATAGTTTGGCCTGCTATTTGTATGCTGGAGAAAATTTTTCAGCCATTTTTAACAACATACACACTTTTAAAAATCTGGACACAAATGGTACTGTTTAATTTAGTTTCATACCTCCTCTAGTTGACCTAAAATGGAAAACTTGATACCATTCGCAAAAAAAACTCTGTTTACTTTCTTTGATAGCTTGGATACACTTTCGCTATTTTGATTTGGTTAAATTTTAAGAGCAGAAATGGGAGGGTTGGCGTGGAAGGGTGGGAGTGGAAAGGGGATTAGTTGCCCTCAAATCACTTTCGACTATTAAAAAGGGCATTAGGCCTTTCGATTTCCAATCGAATGAGCCCTTATGGAAACGACATTGCTTTCTATAAACACCTTATATGTCCCCAGGGCATAAATTACAACCCTTACCCTAAGGTCTGTTAGGGTGGTTGTCATCCTCTAAGACCGAATTTCCAGAACTTTCAACTACGTTAAACGAAATGGCTATCTCAAAATTTTGATTGGATGTGTTTGGGGAAATGGTGGGCGTGAGAGGGTTTTAGTCGCCTTCCAATCACTTTCGACTATTAAAAAGGGCACAAGCCACTCCAATTTCCAATTGAATGAGCGCTTTTCGAAGTTTCTACGACAACTTCTTCGATACGAAGTGCCCTGCTCTAAAGGAAAAAATTAATAAATAAGACATTGTGCCAATATCGTTCCTATATGCCCCCAGGGCATAAATTAAAACCCTTGCCCTGAGGGTTGTGGGGGAGTGTCCTCCTCTTTACTTAGTCCCCGTTTCTTGTCTCGTTCTCGAGTGTCCCCGTTCTTTACTTAGGCAGCGCGATCGTGCAGCCTATGATACATACAACAACTTTCTATATAAACCTTATATGCCCCCAGGGCATAACTTACAACCCTTGCACTCAGGGCTCTGAGGGGGTTGTCATCCTAAAAGACCTAATTTGCAGAACGTTCAACTACGTTGAACAAAATGGATATCTCAAAATTTTGATTGGATGTGTTTTGGAAAATGGTGGGCGTGAGAGGGGCGTTAGTCGTTATCCAATCACTTTCAACTATCGAAAAGGCACTAGCCCTTTCAATTTCCAATTGAATGAGCCCTTTTGAAGTTTCTACGACAGCGCTTTCAATAAAAACTTTATATACCCCAGAGCATAACTTACAACCCTTGTCCTGAAGGCTGTGGGGGGAGGGCTTGTCATCCTTAAAGACCTAATTTCCAAAACTTTCAACTACGTTGAATAAAATGGCGATCTAAAAATTTTGATTGGATGTGTTTGGGGAAAAGGTGGGCGTGAGAGGGGGGTTAGTTGCCCTCAAATCACTTTCGACTATTAAAAAGGGAACTATCCCTTTGAATTTCAAATCGAATGAGCCCTTTTTCAAGTTTCTACGACAAAGATTTCAATAAAAACCTTATATGCCCCCAGGGCATAAATTATCCTTTCTCTGAGGGTTGTGGGGGAGTGTCCTCCTCATAAATATATTTTCTATCTGGAAATAAACTACGCTGAACAAAATGGCTATCTCAAAATTTTGATTGGATGTGTTTGGGGGAATAATGGGCGTGGGGGGATAGTTGCCCTCCAATCACTTCCGACTATTAAAAAGGGCACTAGCCACTCCAATTTCCAATCGAATGAGCCCTTTTCGAAGTTTCTACGAAAACTCCTTCGATACGAAGTGCCCGGGTGGAGAAAAAAAACATTGTGCCCACATCGTGTTTTACTTAGGCAGCGCTACGGCGCTGCCTCTGATAAAGTGATTTTCATTTTTTGTTGCGAGAACGCTTCCAGCTCAGGTTATGTAAAAATACTTCCAAGAATTACTATATTTAGCTGAAGAACGTAGTTTCATTTTGATATATACGTAAATTATGGTGGTTAGAACTTGGATAATAGCTGTCACAATATGTTCTGTCTTAATCACGGCCAGTCTCTTATACCTGCACAGAATTATACCTCTAAAGAAGTATACCAAAAGTAATCATAAAGTAAGATACAGTAATACCACCCAAGACAGGTAATGGTATATCTCTATGTACCCAAGGTATACCTCTCGAAACTTCCCCCGTGGATAACAAAAATTGGCGTGAGCACGTGCGTATAATCTAAAACAAGGCACGGTCCCACCTATCTCAACCTACCGAACCCAAGCCCGAAGTAGTTGTTTGGTTTTCACTGAGACAGAGTCTTCCAGTATACGGTTGTTATTGCAGCCGGATCAGCTACAAAAGGAATCTTCCTTAGTTAGTTTCAGAAAATACTTGAGACACTCTTTGGAATCATGGGTGATGATAAAAATAGAATCTTAATTTTTAATGAAATAAACTTTTTTAGTTGTTATTTGGCAGCCGAGCTACTGGTCACTTCATTAGACCTGCTTTTGTCCTAAAATAGACATAATTGAACAGCAGCACAGTTTGATATGAACAGATGACAGACATGCTACCGCGATAGCGCCAGCTTTCTGTCTCGAACTGATCAAAGCTGCATTAAAAAGGGATTAAGGACAGGAAGTTTATTTGGAAAATTTAAAAATATAGGAAAAATTACAGGGTTTAAGGGGATTATTTCTACTGACCCTCTATGAATATGTTCTTGTTACTTCTATACACAGTTCATATATAATCCAGTATGATCATTCTCTATCTCACCCATTATAAAAACCCGGACCGGGGTGCGAGTGCTCCGGAGAACGTTTTTGCAGATATAAACAAAGGCATAGTCAGATTAGCGGGAATGCAGGTTAGTCTGTTTCCATCAAAGTGCATTGAAACAATCGGAAACAGACTAACCCGCATTCCCGCTAATGCAGAAATAAGTGGGAGGAGCTTTTTGTTCGCTATGAGAACGAAGACCAGAAATGATCTGCGATAAGCTTACTGGTATATTCTGTCTACTGTGCTTCTATACCACAGTAGACAGAATATACCAGTAAGTTGAAATTTTACATAAAAGTAGTGTGTAAGTAAGAAATTTTACATAAAAACTAATTAAGTTTACGTAGTGTGTAACATGTCAGGAAACCAACTTAATTACGTTGCATTCGCCCTTAAATACATCCATGTTCAAAGATGAGCCTAGTCTCGGACTTTGTT
This sequence comes from Artemia sp. Kazakhstan ARC1039, assembly GCA_029168905.1. Classification (NCBI taxonomy): domain Eukaryota; kingdom Metazoa; phylum Arthropoda; class Branchiopoda; order Anostraca; family Artemiidae; genus Artemia; species Artemia sp. Kazakhstan ARC1039. The sequence goes on from JAQQPU010001050.1 coordinate 78,207, forward strand.
GGGTATCAAACGATTTATATACGTAAGTGGTTGATAATATAATTTCTCAGTGTCCCTTCGAAGCCAGGTTAACCGAAAAAAAATACGATGGTACCTAATATTAAAGAAAAACAACGAGTAAAAGAAAAAAAGGTTGAATTTTACCTTTGACAAGACCAACCAGGTTTTCAAGAGAAAGCATAGTTTTAGCCAACTGGGGCAAAACTGTTGCGACATACAACACAACTACCTGCACCAATGGCGCCGGTCTGGCACCGTAAAAATAATAATACACAGGCGAAATAAAATGCCACAGACTCAGCAAAAAATTGCATCCGAAAACCAAATTAGTCAGTATTAGCTACCTTTAGAAATTAACTAACTTTGCTACAAAACAGTCCTGGTGTGTTCTGTAGTCTAGTCAATCTTGTATTCCATTTTCAATATTGTTTTTCTATTTTTTTTTTGTGGTTAATGCGTGTTTTTCAGTGCACCCGCAATGCACCGTCGTAATAGCCAACATTTCAAAATATTCGAAGCGACAATATAACTATATGGCTAATGAAATTTCGGGTCACGAGAAACTTCGCAAAAACATGCATATCTGTGAATTTTCAACATTTACTAATATTAAATAAGTCAAAACATACCAGTCCAACAAAGTTGTATGCAAAAAGGCAGTATTTTAAACAAGTTATCCTTCTCTCTGGGTCTCGCGCCATTTCGTTTTCAAAACTACCCTATATCGAAACGACTGTTAACTAACCGTCAGCTACGCAAATATTGGTTATCAAAAGTAAATTGAAGATAGCCAGTATAAAAGATAAGCCGTTAGATTATCACTGCGTTGTACTTTCCAAACTACAATATAGATAAATAAAACCGAATTTAATGCTGTAGTCTTGTTCTAAATATTATTATTTTACATTCTTAGTTGACACGTTAACTCTCCTGTATTTGTTTACGATCTATTCGCTCTTGCTCATCTCATTGGTTCTTTTCTTAAATTTCCACCAAAAAACGTGATTTTGTATTTTGACTCGTTCAAATGGTTTCCGTAATGATAAATCTAGATAAATATCAAAAAGGTTTCTTTTCCTTAGAATAGAGGGAATTCTTAGGGAAAACATGATAAATTGTTTACTTTTAGAAAAAGATTTTCATTGTGTCAAAAATGAAAAACCTAATTTTTCCTGTAATGGCTTCTGAACGTTAAAATTATTCCTGAAACTGAAGGGAATCTCTTCCAATTCTCCAAAGAATTAAGTGCTAAATGCTAAAATGCTAAAAAAATGTCTGCCCGAACGAAAGCAACGAGCAATTATCAAGACTTAAAATTGCCAGAAATTATCTATTTAATAACAAATTCTATTTAACTGGTAATTATCGAAATAATTATTATTCTAAAATTATAATTAGTTTAATAATAATATAAGCTTGTTACCCGCTGAAGTTCGACATGTGCTTAACTGAATGCATTGTATAGTTCAGATAGTTCAATATACATAGCCAACTTGTCAAACAGTTCGTGGTAACGAACTGTAAGTAAGGAGCAACCCGGCTCAATAGCAACCGAAACTCGAAAAAAATGAATTTCGATACCAATAGATACATCAAAAGAATCAAATTTTAATACTGATTTCAAATATATCAGTTTCATCAAGTTTAGTCTTACCCATCAAAAGCCACGCACCTGGGAAAATTTGCCTGATTTTCGAAAAAAGGGGGAAACACCCCCTAAAAGCTATAGAACCTTAATGAAAATCACACCATAAGATTGAACTATCAGAGAACCCTACTATAGAGGTTTCAAGCTCCTATCTGCAAAAATGCGGAATTTTGTATTTTTTGCCAGATGAGAGATCCCGGATGCGTGTTTTATGTAAATTTTTTTTCCAGGGGGTGAACACATCGACCCAGTGGTCCTAGAATATCGTGGGAGGGCGCATTCGAACGGAAATTAAAAGTTCTAGTGGCGTTTTAAGTGACGAAAATATGGAGGGTAACTAGGCCCCCTCCCACGCTCATTTTTTATTCAGAGTCAGGCAATCAAAACTTTGAGATAGCCATTTAGTTCAGCATGGTCGAAAATATTATAAATATGTCTTTTAAGATGACTTAATCCCCCAAAGCCCCCGGGGGGAGGGCTGAAAGTTATGAACTTTACCCAATTTTTACATATAGGCCTAGTATTGGTTATTGGGAAGTATACAGACGTTTTTAGGAGGATTTTTTCTGGTAGTGGGCGGTCTGGGGTTATGTGGGAGGATCTTTCCATGAAGGAAGTTTTCACTGGGGGGAGGGACATTGCTATGAAAGGGGTGCCGGATTTAGAGCCTCGTTCTTTACGCTAAAGGTTGACTTTGTCTCACAATTTTATTTTTTTAAACAATAAAAACTTTAGCGTAAAGAGCGAGGCGCTGAGGAAGGGACAGCCCCTTCCATATACGGAATAATTTCTGTTCGTTTTAAGTTTTAGTGTTGCTCCTTACTTTCAGTTAAAAAAAAACTTGTTTTTCTATTTCATACCTACAAGTGTCTAATATACCGATCGCTTTTCAAAACATAGGAAGTAAAATATCGAATGATCCAATGACTATGCCTTCGGGAATGACATGATTCTCCATAGTCCCAGGGACAAGAGATGTAGTTTATCTAAGTTCCCCATTATATAGATATAGGCTCTATTATTGGGTAAGGATAGCATGTTTGATCCTGGGTCTCCAAAAGAAATACTAAGGGTATGAAGTTGACCATGCCTTCAATGCTAAGTTTATTTAAGGAATGTTGAGGAGGATGTTGAATTAAAACAAAAGAAACTATACGCATTCAAGATGCCAGAAGGATACATCTACAATGTCTCAGTAACAGCTGAGGGTACTAAGTTGACACTTTCAAAATATATGTTGAACTAAATCGACAGACACAAAATCAACCGATACTGCGGGTACTAAGTTGAAACTTTCAGAATATTTTCAACTAAAGGGATCTACAACCGGAGAGTCAAGAGGCAAGGACTGTGTGACAATTTTTTTTCTCTGAATTATTGAGGGAAACTGCCCCACAAGCCCCCTCACTCTATGAAAAAGAAGACGCCCCTCCATGAGGTCAAAAACGCGTATCTGCGATTTCTCAAGAGCAGTTAAAGGAATTTAAGCTAAAACTTTCATGATGTGCTGACGGGGTGTTAAACTCAATCAGAAGACTTTATGTGCATCCAGGTTGTCAAAAGGCTTAAATGCATAGCTGCTAAAGAAATTAAGCTGAAAAAGTCATTCCATATATCCATTTTTTCAAAATATTTATATGCAATTTCTAAGGAACAGCAACGATTAACAAGTAGAAACTTGTATGGAATGTTCACAGAAATTTTGGACTAAATCAAAAGACAACATGCTTGTCAAAGTCTTCAAAAGGGCGTATGTGCAATATATTGGGAGTGGTATGGAGTATGAATTTTGAAACTTTAAGGTATTTTTAGGGGACCGATAAACTGAATTAAAGTGTGTCCAGCTTTGCAAAAGGGGTATGTGCAAAATCTGAGGAATGACCTCGGGTGTTTTGTTGAAACTCTCAGGGAATGTTGTGAGGGATGTTACATTGAATAAAAATACTGTCGATCAAAAGACAAAAGGCCTAACTTGTATTCGGATTAACGCAAGGGCTTATCTGTGATATAGTACAAACACCTAAAGATATTGTTTTGAAAATTTCAGGGAATCTTGTGGAGGAAGTTAATCAAAATCCAAGGCTGATGCTAATCAAAATGGCTATCTGCAAATCTCAGAAGTGCGTAAAAATGATGCGTTGACCCTTCCAAGGAATTTTAAAGAACGTGGGTAAATTAGATCAAAACTCAACGTTTTTCCTCCGAGTTTTCAAAAATGTGTATATGCAATATTTCAAGAACGGTTAAAGGCATTAGTTGAAACTTTCAGGAAATGTTGAGGGGAATGTTGTGCCAAATTAAATGACAATATGCGTGCCCGTGTTGTCAAAATGGTGTATGTGCAATATCTCAAGAAAGGCTGAGGATATCGAATTGAAACTTCCAAGACATGTAAAAAGAGGACATATGATCTAAACTATAAGACGCTCTGTGCAACAGGGTCAACAAAAAGGCGTTTCTGTAATATCTCTGAAAGGACTAAGATATCAAGTTGAAACTTTCAAAGGGTGATGAGGAGGATATTGGACTAAATTAGAAGAAACAATTGTATCCAGGTTTTCAAAATAGCATATCAGCAATATCTCAGGACCACCTAAGGGAATTAAGTTGAAAATTTGAGGGAACGTTGGACTTCACCAAAAGACATTCTTAGCATCCAGGTTGATAAAAGGGTGTATCTGCAATGTCTCAGGAGCTTCTATGAGTGTTGTGTTGAAGTTTCCGGAGAATATTTAGGGGTATATTGAGCAAAGTCAAAATACGCTACATTTTTTTACGATATCAAAAGGACATATCTGCAATATCTCAGGAATGGCAAAGGTATTTAGTTAAGATTTTAAGGAAATGTTGAACTAAACTTCACAAAGACATTCTTAGTATCCAGGTTGTCAAAAGCGTGTATCTGCAATGTCTCAGGAGCTTCTAAGAGAGTTATGTTGAAACTTCCGGAGAATATTTAGGGGTATGTTGAACAAATTCAAAATATGCTATATTTTTATGATATCAAAAGGGCATATCTGCAATATCTCAGGAATGGCAAAGGTATTCAGTTAAGATTTTAAAGGAATGTTGAGGGGGATGTTGAGCTAAACTTTATCCAGGTTGCCAAAAGGGAATATTTCTAATGTCTTAGGGGTATCTAAAAGGAATTAGATTGAAATGTTTGGGGAATTTTGAGGCTGAGGTTTTAAATTAAACCTATAGACACTGTGTTCATTCAGGTTGTCAAAATGGCTTATCCTCGAAATTACAGGAGCTCGCAAGGGTACTAAGTTAAAACGTTCTTGGGACGTCGAGAGAGAATCCTGCATTTTAAATCCTGTTTTTCAAGTTTAATGAAGATATCGGTTGAATATTTCAGGGAAATGTGTTAAGGGCATATTAAATTAAATCACAAAATCTCAGTTTTGGATACGGATTTGTATGGGTTTGGCTATGGCCCCTCTCCCCGTCCACCAGACGTTAAAGTATCAAAGCCTATTGCGTCATTTGTGTTATATTTGAAAAAATGTGCATTTTGAACAGTTTCATTTAGTGTTTAAAAACATAGATGATGAATGAAAAATTAATCACTAAAATAATCAAGATGACACGAAAGAACTAAGAAAAGTAAATTGAAAAGTCATTGAAATATTGATAGTTTCTTCTGCGCGACCAAAGATATTGTATTCATGAAACTTTACGGTTTCATAAAATGTAATTAAACAAATAAAAAAGGTTTTCCTACAAAAGTAAGAAGCAATTTTAAAACTCAAAATAAATATAAATTACTCTGTATACAAAATGGACTGTCCTCTTCTCAACACTTTGTTCATTAAACAAAAGTTTTTTTAGCGCTTAGAAAAATACATTTTTTGCAACTGTATATTCTCTTTAAAATTTCGAAAAAAGCCAAACTTCACAGTAAAGAGTATGGAACTAAGGAGCAGAGAGCCCTCTTCATACAAAGAATACTCCGTTGAAATAACTTCCAAATCTGTTCCTTGCTTTCAGTTGAAAATGTCTTTTTTTCATTTAATTTCTGATTGTTTTTCAAATAATACCCAGGCCTAACCAAGATATAATTTGATGTACCGCTCCCTTAAATCCCTGGTTAACTGCTTTTAAAATATGTAAATCAATAATTGCACGTTGATTAGTACCGTTGTTCGTTTAAATTTTGCAACTTCAATTTTGGATAAAATTTGAATATACTTAAAAACTTGGCGATGATTAGTAATTTTGGTGAAAAGTTCTTGTTAATATTACTACTGAAGAATTTTGGAAGGATGAAAAGGAGTATTTATTGTCTGTATTGATGGAAATTATGTGAGACCTTGAATCTTCTACATAACTGAAGCTATCACAATCTCTACAATTAGTATTTTCTTATTGATAAATACATTACATACATTCGTTTAAATACATTGAAGTACTTCATATCAATAGAAAAAGAAAAATATTACCATTTAAAATTGCTGAAAACTAAGTTCCTAGCAGTATTTGCTGTCCCAAAGAAATTTCCTGGAGGGGCTGATGATGACCTGCCTTGCCTTTTTCTACATGTGTGCTTTTAGATACGGAAAAGTAACATTTTAGCTGTATAGAGAAAGATCTTGATCATTTCCTACTCCCACCCCCCTCCACCTCTTTCAACATTTATATGAAGCCTCAGGAAACAGTTTGTCCATTCAAATGTAATTTAGGAGGAATCTAATCTACCCCCACCTAAACAATGACTAACCCCCCTTCTTTATAGCTTACACGCAATTACATACTACCAAACCTAGTCTATTTTTGAAACAGTTCGTGGTAACAAACTGTAAGTAAGGAGCGATCCGCCTCAATAGTAACCGAAACTGTAAAAAACGAAATTTTGATACCAATAGATACATCAAAAGAATCCGATTTTTATGCTTATTTCAAATATATAAGATTCATCAAGTTTAGTCTTACTCATCTAAATTTACGCGGCTGAGAAAATTTGTCTATATTTCGAAAAAAGGGGGAAACAACCCCTAAAAGTCATGGAACTTTAATGAAAAATACACCATCAGATTCAACGTATCAGAGAACCCTACTGTAGAAGTTTCAAGCTCCTATCTGCAAAAATGTGGAATTTTGTAATTTTTGCAAGAAGAAAGATCACGGATGCATGTTTGTTTTTTTTTCCAGGGGTGATCGTATCGATCCAGTAGTCCCAGAATATCGTGAGAGGGCTCATTCGAACCAAAATTAAAAGTTGTAATGCCCTTTTTAAGTGACTAAAGAAATTGGAGGGCAACTTACCCTCCCTCCCAGGCTCATTTTTTCCCTAAGTCAGCCAATCAAAATTTTGAGATAGCCATTTTGTTCAGCATAGTCTAAAATCTAATTAATATGTCTTTGAGGAGGACTTAATCCCCCACAGTTCCCAGGGGAGGGACTGTAAGTTATAAACTTTGCCCATTGTTTACATATAGTATTGGTTATTGGGAAGTATACAGGCGTTTTCAGGAGGAATTTTTTCTCCTGGGGGGGGGGGGTCTTATTAGGGGTTACGGGGTAGAATCTGTCCGTGGAGGATGTTTTCTTGGGGGAAGGGACATTTCTATGAAGGATACGCCAGATTTCCCAGCATTATTTAAAAAACGATAAGAAATTAAACTGAAAGTAAGGAGCAACATTAAAACCTAAAACGAACAGAAATGATTTACGTATATGAAGGGGTTTGCCCCCTAGTCAATACCTCGCTCTTTACGCTAAATTTCGAATTTTTTGATCTAATCACAAACCCCTAAATCACAAAGGCCGGTTAATTAGAATAGATATCTCTTTTTGAAAGTACATAACTCCCTAGAACTCCCTAATATACGTATAAAAGAAAAACAAACGAATGTAAAAACTCGTTACGTAAGTTAATCCGTAAGTTACGTCAGAACAAAATTTCGAGAAAGCCATCTAGCCAAAAAAAGGAAAAATAATATATGAATTTCGTTTTAATTATTCATGTACGGTGAGCCAAAATCAAAGCTGCATTAATTCAAAAACGTTCAGAAATTAAATAAAAAAAACAAGTTTTTTTAACTGAAAGTAAGGAGTGACATTAAAACTTAAAACGAACAGAAATTATTCCGTATATTAAAGGGGATTGCCCCCTCTTCAACGCCTCGCTCTTTACGCAAAAGTTTGACTCTATCTCACAACTTTATTTTTTTTAACAATAAAAAACTTTACTGTAAAGAGCGAGGTATTGACTAGGGGGCGAACCCCCTCATTTACGTAAATCATTTCTGTTCGTTTAAAGTTTTAATGTTGCTCCTTACTTTCAGTTGAAAAAACTTTTTTTTTATTTAATTTAGCACTAATAAAGCAAATCAACTTGGCTGATTCCAGTACTGCCACCGTTTGGCATTACTTCTTTTGCAACCGGGAAGCCTAAAATATAGTTATTGATATACTTTTAAATCAATTAGCTTCTCAGAATTTTAAATTGATTGCAAAGTCGGCCTCTTCGGCGTAAAGTCGTAGTTTGGTACCCTAAACCACCTAAACTGTCACCCAACCACCATTGCTATTTTTGCGTCTGCCCCCCCCCTCAAAAATTTTCTGTTGGTGCCCTTGATAGGGTAGTTAAAGAAGCGAAATGCAGGTCACAAGACCAGAAAATTGAGACAAGGAATAAGATATAGTCATCGGATTCAATCGGTGGTCTTGGATGTATTGTTGACGGATCTTCAATTAATTTTCTATTTTGTCAGGTCAATTCAGTGCTCATGAAAAGAGTTGCGACCCCTAGGGATTTATCTGTATTTCTAGTGTTTTTTTATGTTGCCAAGTGATTTTCTTCGAGCTAGTGATTTGCAGTAATTTTGATCTAAAACTAGCGATTTTATCCTAAATCTAGTGATTTTTCACGATATAGCGCGTTGATTCATGATTCAATCAAATATGTTCCAGACAAATATGTTACAGTTCCTAATATGTTCCAGATTAGCATAACCCCTAGAGCGGTATCATCAAGGTAACAGGCGAACCTAGTTAATCGCAAAATTGCAAAAATGTTTTATACTTCCTATTTTACAACATTTGCCCAGGTCAAATTGTCTTCATATTTATGGTTATTTTGTTTGTAATCTATCATTTCTAAATTAGATTTTCCTCTGTTAAACTCTCTGAAAGTTGAGTGAATCCTGGATATGAATACACTCTTTACATCCGCAAATATAAAATAAATGGAGTAATTTAAAAAAAAAAGAAGATAGGTATACATTAAATATAGTTTCAAAAATAAAAAAAATCATTGAAAGAGAATGGGACTTAGTGCTTTTTATAATAGGATTTGTAACATAACTAGATAGATTGAATCAATTATAGGTTGATGATTGAAACTGGTTGGGAGTAAGGGGGTATCTACTCTGAGAATTGTTTAATGATTTTAATATTTACTTGTAATATTTAATCGAAACTCCAATAATTCTCCAAATTCTCTTATTTGTAACTGAAACACCTAACAAGCGCGGATAATGTGCTATTCTTTAAGTTTTGAGATTTATGTGCTAACATATCAAACAGTTTGTGCTAGCGAACTGCAAGAATGGAGCTACAAGCCTCAATAGTAACCAAAACTCTAGAAATAGAATTTTGATATCAATCGATATGTCGTCGGCTTATTTTGTTGATTCCAAATATATAATATTCATTAAACTTACTTTTACACATAAAAGACTAATAAACTGAAATGTTCCCTGCTTTTTGAAAAAGGGAGGAAACATCCCCTAAAAGTGAAAGAATTTTAATTAAAATCAAATCGTTAGATTTGGTACATCGGAGAATCCTACCGTTAATGTTTCAAGCCCTTATCTGCAAAAGTGTTTAATTTTGTATTATTTACCAGAAGGAAAATCACGTATGCGTGTTAATTTGTTTTTCCCCCCAGAGGCGATCGTATCGGACCAACGCTTCTAGAACATCGGAAGAGGGCTCATTCGAACAGAAATAAAAAATTCTGGTTTCCCTTCTATTTGACCAAAAGGATCGAACGGCTACTAGCCCCCCACCCTCCCTCGTCCCATTTCCTCAAAAGATTGTTCGATCAAAATTTTGAGATAGCCGTTTTGTTTAGCATAGTTAAAAGGTTCCAAAACTATACTTTTAGATTTAGACTGACCCACGCAGCCCCTGGGGATAAGTCTGGAGATGAAATTCTGCTAAGGATAATGTACGATCTATGAAAATCAGTTTCATATCAACAAAAACAAATAACGGGTGACAGAATGCAAGGCCGTATCCAG
>JAQQPU010001051.1:0-39584 GCA_029168905.1 Artemia sp. Kazakhstan ARC1039
GTATTAGTCAACTTTTCTCCCTCGTGTTTACACCGTAGGCAAGTATACAACCTAGAACCTGCAATGAAACAAGGATTGAAAATCTCCAAGGTCTAGGATATAATGAGCCTCATAACTACATTTTCAACAATTTTTTAAGCTGAATTAAGCGAGGTGTGTTAGTCATGTATTAGTCAACTTTTCTTCCTTGTGTTTACACCGTAGGCAAGTATACAACCTAAAACCTGCAATGAAACAAGGATTGAAAACCTACAAGGTCTAGGATATAATGAGCCTCATAACTACATTTTCCAACTTTTTTTAAGCTGAAATAGGGAAAATGTGCTAGCCATGTATTAGTCAACTTTTCTCCCTGGTGTTAACACCGTAGGCAAGTATATAACCTAAAACCTCCAATGAAACAAGGATTGACAACCACCAAAGTCTAGGATATATTAAGCCTCACAACTTTATTTTTAAACTATTTTTTTAAGCTGAAATAGAGTAGACGTGTTAGCCATGTGCTAGTTAACTTTTCTCCCTGGTTTTTACACCGTAGTTCATTCTTTTTAATGGGGACCTTCTATGGAGTTCCTTAGTAGGAAACTTCCGAAGAGCTTTTGAAAAAAGACTTAGTCACTTAAAAAAATTAAGATTCGAACGGTTGAGGGCCTCTGCTCTCAAATTCTCAAAAAAACAAACTTGGTGGATTGATCTTTTTAGCATATCAGCCATAAAAGCAAGGCCGGCTTAGAAAACATGAAAGAATCTTAAGATCGATTTTTTTCTTAAGTCACGTATAATCTCATCAAGCTCACTAACTTTTTCATCCATGGCTGTTGCATATAGTTTTTTTCCGCTCTCTGCATTTCTTAGCTGCTTTTTCATTTTTTTTTTATTATTTTTTTTTAGTAGAGCGTTTATTTTCGACGTAATAACATAAATTAGGGATTTTTTTCCAGCGATCTGGTCGCAGTTTATGTGGTCGAAATATCCAGACTTTTGTATCTGTTCTAGCTGTCTAATAAACTAACTTGTCCCCATATGAACGTTTATTTGTTCGTCGTAGAGCGTTTCATGTCTCCATGATTCAATCTCCAGTCTGATTTTCCTTTCGGACTTTTTCCCTGGGTGGCCATAGTCTTCTTTCTTTTTTACTAATTTATTTTTTTATTTTTATTCTTTATTCTTTTATTATATCTTTATAATATTTATATAATAATTATATGTTTTATTTTTTAATTTATTCTTTCTTTTATTCTTTATCACCATTGTTTTCAGCATGATTAGATCGTGATATCCATCTTGGACATATCCTTGAGCAAACAGTAATCTTTCTTCGTTCATTAGTAAACTACCGAATTCAGCCTCAGAATAACTGAAATTATAATAATGAAATTGAAAATAAAATGAAAATTATCGCAACTCGATTAGATGCTTAGGAAGGAGGTATTGGCTTTTGAATTGAAAAGGAAACTAAAAGGAAACATGACTATCACAAATTTGAACTTTCGCCTTTCTAAAAAAAAAATTAATTTCAGATTTCATTTTCAATTTTAAAATTTTCATTTTACTAGTTATCGAGTCATTGTAACTTTCATTTTGGACATATTCCTTGAGCAACAGTAATATTCCTTTGTTCATGCGTAAATTACCGAGTTCAACGTTAGAATAATTTTCGTCATCACCTTTCGGTGGTTTCTTCACTGTATTAAACAAAAAAACAAGTTTTTTTTTTAACTGAAAGTAAGGAGCGACGTTAAAACTTAAAACGAACAGAAATTATTTCGTACATGACAGGGGCTTTCCCCTCTTCAACGCCTCGCTCTTTACGCTAAAGTTTTTTATTCTCACAAATCTAGTTTTTAAAAAAAACTAGAGCTGTGAGAAAGTCAAACTTTCGAGTAAAGAGCGAGAAGTTGAGGAGGGGACAGCCTTTTTCATATAAGGAATAATTTCTGTTCGTTTTAAGTTTTAACGTCGCTCCTTACTTTCAGTTAAAAAAAAAACTTTTTTTAAAAAAAACAAGTTTTTTTTATTTAGTTTTTGACGTTTATGAATTAATGCAGGTTTTGATTTTGGCTCACCGTACATGAATAATTAAAACCAAAATTTCTTATTAATTTTACTTTTATTTGGTTAAATGGCTTTCTCGAACGTTGTTTAATATTATTTAAGAACGTTTTTATTAGTAATAAATATACGTAACTTACGAATTAACTTACGTAACGAACTTCAATATTCATATATTTTTAATACGTATATTAGGGGGTTCGCCTCCTAGTCAATACCTCGCTCTTTACGCTAAAGTTCGAATTTTGTTCCAATTCTTTAAAAATGACGCCTTAATCACAAAGGCCGTTTAATTAGAATAAATAGCTCTTATGAAAGTACTAAAAAATCTTTGGCTTGAAGAGCGAGGTGTTGACTAGGGGGCGAACCCAACCATATACGCAATATTTTCTGTTCGTTTTAAGTTTTGATGTTGCTCCTTTGAAAAACTTGTTTTTTATATTTAATTTCTGATCTATTTTTTAAATAGTGCTGGGAAATCCGGCGTCCCCTAAATAGCAACGTCCCTCCCCACATGAAAACTTCCTTCGTGTAAAGATCCTCCCACATAACCCCCGACCCCCCCATACCATAAAAAATCCCCCCTGAAAACGTCTGTATAATTCCCGAAAACCAATACTATATGTTAACATTGGGTAAAGTTCATAACTTTCAGCCCTCCCCCCGGGCACCTTGGGGGATAAAGTCATCCTAAAAGACATAGTTATCATACTTTCGACCATGCTGAACAAAATGGCTATTTCAAAATTTTTATAGGGTGACTTTGGGGAAAAAATGAGTGTGGGAGGGGGCCAAGTTGCCCTCCATTTTTTTGGTCTCTTAAAAAGGGCACTAGAACTTTTAATTTCCGTTCCAATTAGCCCTCCCACGATATTATAGGACAACTGGGTCGATACGATCAGCCCTGAAAAAAAAATACAAACAAATAAACACGCATCCGTGATCTTTCTTCTGGCAAAAAATAAAAATTCCATATTTTTACAGATAGGAGCTTGAAACCTCTACAGTAGGGTTCTCTGATAGGCTGAATCTGACGGTGTGATTTTCATTAAGGTTCTATAGCTTTTAGGGGGTCTTTCACCCTCTTTTCGAAAATCAGCCAAATTTTCTAGGGGCGTAAGTTTTGATTGGTAGGGTTTTGATGGGATTTCAAGTCATTAAAACCATAAACGCTGCTAAAACAAAAATATAAAATTAATTTTAGATTAATTTAATTCTCTAACATTACAATTATGTAATGAAAGCGAAAGGACTTCTTGTGATTAGAGGGCCTGGTATTGCAACTTCTTTTCGCTCGCATATCTAAACTTTTTTAGATTTTTGACAAATCAGTACCAGACCAATCCTCGGGAAGTAGTTTATTTATCGATGCTAATTTGTGGTAGCTTCACGCTTGGTACATTATTTGATTTTATTTTTGCTCATTTTTTGTTTAATGGAGTTCTTTAATTTTTTTTTTGAAAAACTTATTTTGTGGAAAAATTTTTTCTAATTAATTTCTGTTCGTTATATATTGACATAGTCTTTTCAGGGAAAAAGAAAATAATACTTTAAATCTTTTCGTTTTTTTAAGACTTTATAGTTTGGCCTGCTATTTGTATGCTGGAGAAAAATTTTCAGCAATTTTTAACAACATACACCCTTTTAAAAATCCGGACACAAATAGTAGTGTTTAATTTAGTTTCATAATTCCTCTAGTTGACCTGAAATGGAAAACTTGATACCATTCGCAAAAAAATCTGTTTACTTTCTTTGATAGCTTGATTTTGATTTGGTTAAACTTTACGAGTAGAAGTAGCCCCGAAAGTTTGAACATAATATCCTCAGTCGTTCTTGGGATACTGCTGAGTTGTCTTATTGGGAATTAGCATTAACACAGTGCATTTTGATTTAATCTTAAGGCAACATTTAGTTTTTAAACATAATGGGCAAATGAGAGGATGGGCGTGGGAGGGGGATTAGTTGCTCTCCAATCACTTTCGACTATTAAAAAGGACATCGGCCCTTTCTATTTTCAATCGAATGAGCCCTTTTTGAAGTTCCCATGACAACTCCTTCGATACGAAGTGCCCTGGTCTAAACAACAACAACAACAAAAATTAATACATTATACCCACATCGATCTTTACTATAAAAATGTCGAGCCTTCCAACACTATTAAAAAGGGCACTAGGCCTTTCGATTTCCAATCGAATGAGCCCTTTTCGAAACGACAACGCTTTCTATAAACACCTTATATGCCCCCACGGCATAAATTACAGCCCTTACCCTAAGGACTGTTAGGGTTGTTGTCATCCTCTAAGACCTAATTTCCAGAACTTTCAACTACGTTATACAAAATGGCTATCTAAAAAATTTTCATTGGATGTGTTTGGGGAAATGGTGGGCGTGAGAGGGACGGTAGTCGCTCTCCAATCACTTTCAACTATTAAAAATGACCCTAGCCCTTTCAATTTCCAATCAAATGAGCCCTTTTGAGGTTTCTACGACAAAACTTTCAATACAAATCTTATATGCCCCCAGGGCATAACACAACCCTTGCCCTGAGGGCTGGGGCGGGGTCATTCTCAAAGACCTAATTTCCAGAACTTTCTACTACGTTGAACAAAATGGCTATCTGAAAATTGTGATTGGATGTGTTTGGAGGAATGGTGGGCGTGAGAGGGGGGTTAGTTACCATCCAATCACTTTCGACTATTGAAAAGGGTACTAGCCCTCTCAATTTCCAATTGAATGAGCCCCTTTTGAAGTTTTACGACAACTCTATCTATACAAACCTTATATGCCCCCAGGGTATAACTTACAACCGTTGCCCTTGGGGCTCTGGGGGGTTTGTCATCCTTAAATACATAATTTCTAGAACTTACAACTACGTTGAACAAAATGGCTATCTCTAAACTTTGATTGAATGTTTATGAGCCCTTTTTGAAATTTCTACAACAACCTTCTATATAAACTTTATATGTCCCCAGGGCATAACTTACAACCCATGCACTGAGGACTCTGAAGGGCTTATAATCCTAAAAGACCTAATTTCAAGAACTTTCAACTACGTTGAACAAAATGCATATCTCAAAATTTTGATTGGATGTGTTTGAGAAAACGGTGGGCGTGAGAGGGGTCTTAGTCGCTCTCCAATCACTTTCAAATATTAAAAAAGGCACTAGCCCTTTCAATTTCTAATTGAATGAGCCCTTTTAAAATTTCTACGACAACGCTTTCAATAAAAACCTTGTATGCCCCCAGGGCATAACTTAAAACGCTTGCCCTGAGGGCTGTGGGGGGAGGGAGGGGTTGTCATCCTTTCAACTACGACCTAATTTCTATAACTTTCAACTACGTTGAATAAAATGTCTATCTAAAAATTTTGATTGGATTTGTTTGGGGAAAAGGTGGGCGTGAAAGGGGGGTTAGTTGACCTCAAATCACTTTCGACTATTAAGAAGGGCACTAGTCCTTTGAGTTTCCAATCGAACGAGCCCTTTTTCAAGTTTCTACGACAAAGATTTCAATAAAAACCTTATATGCCCCCAGGGCATAACTTATAACCCTTGCCCCGAATACTGGGGGGGGGGGGTATCCTGCTTAAAGCTATAATTTCCTGAACTTTGAACTGCGTGGAACAAAATAGCTATCGCAAAATTTTTATTGGGTGTGTTTGGGGAAATCGTGGGCGTGGAAGAGGTGTTCGTTGCCTTTCAAACACTTTCAACTATTAAAAAGGGCAGTAGCCATTCCAATTTCCAATCGAATGAGCCCTTTTTGAAGTTTTTTCGACAACACATTCTATAAAAACCTTATATGCCCCCAGGGCATAACTTACAACCCCCACACACAACCCTGACGGTTGTGTGTGTGTGTGGGGGGGGGGGGGGTTGTCATCCCCAAAGACCTAATTTCCAGAACTTCAAACTACGTTGAATAAAATGGTTACCTCAAAATTTTGATTAGATGTGTTTGGGGAAAAGGTGAGCGTGAGAGGGTGGTTAGGTGCCCTCCATTCACTTTTGACTGTTAAAAAGGGCACTAGCCCTTTGAATTTCCAATCGAATGAGCCTTTTCTGAAGTTTCTACGACAACGCCTTCTATAACAAAAAACCTTATATGCCCCCAGGGCATAACTTACAACCGTTGCCCTGAGGGCTGTGGGGGAGTGTCCTCCTCAAAAACGTAAGTTTTATCTGGAAATCAACTACGCTGATCAAAATGTCTATCTCAAAATTTTGATTGGATGTTTTTCGGGAAATGGTGGGTGTGGAAGGGGTGTTAGTTGCCTTCTAATCACTTTCGACTATTAAAAAGGGCACAAACCACTCCAATTTCCAATAGAATGAACCCTTTTCGAAGTTTCTACGACAAATCCTTCGATACGAAGTGCCCTGCTCTAAAGGAAAAAATTAATAAATAATACATTGTGCCAACATTGTTCTTATATGCCCTATGGGCATAACTTAAAACCCTTGCCCCGAGGGTTGTGGGAGAGTGTCCTCCTCAAAAACATATTTTCTATCTGGAAATCAACTACGCTGAACAAAATGGCTATCTCGAAATTTTGATTGGATGTGTTTGAGGGAATGATGGGCGTGGGAGGGGGGCTAGTTGCCCTCCAGTCACTTTCGACTATTAAAAAGTGCACTAGCCACTCCAATTTCCAATCGAATGAGCCCTTTTCGAAGTTTCTACGACAACTCCTTCGACACAAAGTGCCCGGGTATGAAAAAAAAAAAAAAAAAAAAACAAAAAACAATACATTGTGCCAACATCGTTCTTTACTTAGGCAGCGCTATTGCGCTGCCTATGATGATGTAACAGATGCAAAATTTGAAAAGTTGCTTTTCTGTGGCATGATGTCATCTTTGAGTGTTTCTGTAGACTGGCTTCCTTTGGTTTGTTCTTTACTAGATTCCTATTAATAAAAAGCCAAAGGTAGAGAAAACCTTCTTTACTTTTTCCTGGGTGTCATATATAACTTTAAAAAAAAGGCGGGTTTTTCACATGTGTTTTAAATTAAATTCTATATTCAAGAAACAAACCTTGGAACAAACAATATAGAAGTGCATATCAGGATGCTTGTTATTTATCTAATAAACAATATTACATATCCTCGGCATACTATCGACGTCAGATCAGTGTTGCCACCAAATCTACTTTAAAAGCATCTATAGCTATAGGAAGTGTCCAGACACACAAACAAAGAAATATAATACAGATGTCGGACTGAAAATTTTTTGACAACCGATATTTTTCGTGCTTCCGCTCGTCTCTTCATTTTCTTTCAAAAACTTTCGAGCAATGCTGCCAGTTATGTACATCGTTTAGTGCGACACCATCCAGCACCCCCTACCCCCCACAAGACTCATTGAAATTCCACTCTGCCTAGCTGGCGTGCAGTAGTTCAATATTGTATAACAGTATACTATTTATACGCTCTATACAATAGCCCTCATTTTTTATGGACTGTGTACATGTTTAGGAACGAGCACGGGACCCTTTGTCACCCCAATCTCTGAATCCGAAAGGACTTTTATACAGTTTTACAATGGATATTTTGCTCGATTACATTTCTGCCCTGTTTGGACGAAAATTTCGGTTTTACGGCACAAAATCGACAGTTGTCTGTGGTAAGATCTGAAACTACGATCTGATATGGTAAAACCTAAACTATATGTACCTTGTTGATGAATCCAAACTAATTGACGATCTCAAAATTTTCACTTTAGCATTTTGGCCCTGTTCGAGCATTGTTTTTTTTTTTTGCCCAAAATGGCAGAAACATTTCAATACTTAAAAAAAGGTCACCAGAACTGTTAATTTTTGTTTGAATGAGGATTCTCCCGATATTTTCCGACCACTGCGCCGACATTATCTCCACTGTGGGAAAAAACTAATAAATAAGTCTCCCACAAAAACAATTAATTGTGCTTTGTGCATAGGAAATTGAAACTCCGTAATCGAGTTCTTGGAAATACTAAACGATGCAGCAATTTTTATCAAAATGGTACCTTTTTTTAAAAATTGCGCGAATTGTCTCAGCCTCATAACTTCTTATAAGTTTCTTTTTAATTTATTATTCTTACACTTTTGGAATAACCATAAAAAGAAGATTCTTTTGGTATAATTATTGTTGCCAAAACTTCGTTTTAAAAGTTTCTGTTACTACAGATAGAGGTCGTTCTTTATATACGATTCCTTGTTACGAAGAGTGCAGACACTTTTTGACAATAGTAGCATCCTTTGACAGTCTTGGTCCCAAACCCTTTTTCATAACTGTTACCATCACAAAGAATAAAAAACGAAAATAAGCTAAGCAAATTATACATTCGAGTCGCAAAGAATAAGCACAGAGAAGCGTTAGCACATTAGTTGACTGAACAATAGCCAAAAATACATTACTTAGTGGTAACACGTGCTATCTGCAGCAGAAGGAGAATTTTTTTATCTCATTTAAAAAGTCGAAAAGTGTCTTCTCCTTACGAAGAAATGCCTGGAAGCTCTTGATCTATATTTACCACGTCTAGACATCGAAATTTGTATGTTATTAATTACTTGGGATACTCATTTTACACCTTTAAATCTGTGTATAATGACTAACGTATTTTCCATCAACGTCAAGGTTATACACCTTTACAGAAGCTTAAACATTGCAGACATCCTCATTAGTTGATATGACAATAATCTACACAATTGATGTCGCACCAGTTAAAAGTGATCGTTAGAACAAGCTAAGAGTGAACGTTAAGCCAGGTCCTCAACCACTAGGGATGAAAATAGCCCTCGAACACAAACCCGTT
Organism: Artemia sp. Kazakhstan ARC1039; assembly: GCA_029168905.1. Taxonomy (NCBI): domain Eukaryota; kingdom Metazoa; phylum Arthropoda; class Branchiopoda; order Anostraca; family Artemiidae; genus Artemia; species Artemia sp. Kazakhstan ARC1039. The sequence continues at coordinate 8,844 of JAQQPU010001051.1, forward strand.
CTTTTTCATTAAACTAGCTTTTACCATACTCACAATCCATTTTTTACAATTTTTGGGAGACTTCCCGACTGGATTTATTTTAGAAAACCACTCTTCTTTTGAAAGTTCATTTTGAAATTTTCCAGTCCTTCCGTATTTCATTTGATTCCTTAAAAAAGGGGCTAACACCACCTCCAACACAGTTCCTTCCTTAGTGACCCATAAACCAAGTCAAGCATTAGTGACAGTGAACAAAATGCGCAGTGGCAAGGTCCCTTATCCCACGAGGAATTTACAATTGGGATACTCACTTGCAAGGGATCCCTTTTTCTGTTTTCCCCGATCCCTCCTATATTGTTCCTTTAGTTGAGCAATATGGTCAACGTTTACTGACCAGTCAGTTCCATTACTATCGCTTCCAGGTTTGAACAACGCTACAAAGTATACACTCATACACCTATGTTCATACAATAAATTGCCAGACTTTCCGTTAAAACACTCTAACAACAAACTGAATTTAGCAATTGGTTAAGCTATAGATAGAATGTAGCTATAGATAGTGCCTTTAATTAACCGGAATAAAATTACTTATTTCAGATGACTGCAAAACAAATTCAGCCCTTCCTTTTAAAATTTCGCAATAAATCGCTTGATTGACTCTAGCTTTTGTATGTAAGTTTACTGGACTTATCGGCTATGAGTTTTCGACCCGAAATTTCGTTCCAAAACGAAAGCCCTCTCGAAGGAACGGGAAAGGGTAACTTTCACCGTGCACGTCAGTACAGATTACCTCAGTTACCCTTTCACCGTTACTTCGAGAGGGTCGTCCTATTTCAGTTTTTGTGTGTGTTTTAAGGTTTGGTTGTTTATATTATCTTTTAATTTTTATCGGTATTTTTTTATTATTCTGCACTGACGACGGTCAAGCGGAGGTCTTGACCGAAATATTTGCATTGTAATCTGCATTTTTTTTATATATATATAAAAAAAATAGTTAAAATTAATTATTAAAAGTTAAGATACATCTGATCTATTAAAAACTATTTGATCATTTAAGAAACTTGGGTTTTATTTTTGATGAATAAGAATACCCACGGTTATGATACATCTGATTTATTAAAAATATTTGATCGTTTAAGAAAATTGAGTTTTATTTTTAATTAATAAGAATTTATTAATTAATTACTGGCTGTTTTTATCTTCGTTTTCTCTTGACCAGAATTTTGGAAAATTACAGTCAAAATAAGCAACAAACTTTTTCTCGATTTCCCTTTGTTTGCTATATGGAGTCAACTGCTTAGGATAGCTGGAAAATTATATTAATAAATTTTTAACACTTATATTAGACAGCTTTTTTCAGCAAAAAAATTTTTTTTAAATTGGATTCGGTAATGGAATGTTGTAAAAAAAAACGAACAAAAAGCAAACTGTGATGAGGTTTCCATCAAACCCCTTTTCGGTCTAATAAACGAATAAATAAAATAAGTAATCTTATAATTGGCAATACTTTAAAAAAAGGTCAATTTATTCAAGATCCAGTTTTTAAAAACTGGCTTATTCTTAGTTATTTTTCTTTGTTTATTGTTTTTTGGGGTTTATTTTTTACGTTTGTTATTTTTCATTGTTAGCTGGAACAAAATTATTTAACTAAATTGAAACTGAAATTAAATAATGTTTTGTCATAATATTTTGATACTTAAAAATTATCTACTTTTTTTCTATTTTCTATTAAAATTTTTTAGAAAATATTTTCCATTTTTCCAATTTCTAATTATTTATTGTTATTCATTGCTTTTTTATCTATTAAAACAAATTTGACACGATAATAGATCGACCTTCAACGCGTTAGCTTTTTTTAAGCATTGCCAACATAAGATGGCCACTAATTAATCTATTTGTTTATTAAAACTCGTTTGATCTCCTCCCCACACCCACTAAAAAGCAACTAAAAAGCACCCAAAAAGAGAAATCAATCTTTATTGGTGAATGCAGGACGGCACTGCGCTGAAATAAGGTCAATATATTACCTCAAATAGGTCCCCACCGCAATATACGAAAAAAAAATGATTGATGAATAAAATAATGGAAAACCAGTATCTAAAAAAGAAGGTTGATCATTTTAAGATAGCTACATTCAGTAAAACAAGTGAAAATCGTAAAATTTAGATTAGACACAAAAGAAGCAGAGGATGGAAATAAGAAAAAAAAGGAAAAAGAAGGAAAAAACAGCATTCAAATACAGAGGCAAAACTAAAAAATTGGTCGCATATTACCAAATGGACAAAATTTCGATTTCTTAGGAACAAAAAAAGCTCCTAATGAGTGTATTGGAAATAAGAATTTACAGGAAAGATTTAATTATTTCCTCTGTTCTACTTTAAACTTTAAAAACTATCAAATTACAAAAAATTAACATTTGGCATAGTAGCACATAAATAGTATATAAAATACAAAATGGAAAAAAGGAAAAAGTGAAAAAATACATTTTTAAAATATATCCGAAGCAAAATATAGAGAAAAGCGAACGCAGACTATTCACGTTTTATTTAAAGGTTAGAGGGAGAGGGGGAGATGCAGCAATTAAAGCGTAAAACTGAATTATAAATTAAAAAACAAAACAAAAAAACAACAAAAAAAGAAAGAAACAAACAACCTAGTCAACTTCATCTAACAATAAACGCACCGCAGAAGAGGCCTCCTCCCCCCGCACCTATTAACTATAATTTCTTATACTTGCCACGTAATACACTCATTTTCCAGTTGTTTGCCACAATCCGAGGTTTAATTCTGCATCCAGTAGAGAACAGTCCTTTTTTTGTCTCCAAAGACAACATTTATGTAGACGTAAGCCCAATTTAAAGGGAAAATTCGCTGTTCAGAGTTCAGACAACCTGACTTATGCATGAAACGAGTGTAAACGTTCATCTATGTTAAGGACTAATTAAGCTCTATCATATTAATATCTAAAAAGCCTTTTTTAATGTTCAGTTTATTACTACCTCTAGTATTAAGCTAATCCAAAGGTACAAAAACTTAAAAAAAGAAAAAAAAAATCGCATGCCAACCAATGGTCTGCGTAGCACAGGTACCGATCTCCTAATTCTCTGCCTTTGGCCGAGAGAGCAATGCGTAGTTGGGGAAAATCATCCGGGGAAAGGAAAAGCATCCGGGGAAAGGAAATCATTGGGGAAAAGCTTTCCTTGTTTCCCCCCAAATTTATGCAAGTACTCATTTGGAGCTGAGTTGACTTTTGGCTGAGCTTACAGAGTCATATCTCTGACCCCCTTTGAAAACCAAACAGTCAGAAACACCAGAACTCGAACCAGTTCTCAGGAATATAGGATTTTTAGTCTCGAGCGCAAACCACTCGGCTAGGAAGGAATCCAAAGATACGATTATGAATAACTATTTGTTATTAAATTGTCACCAACTTAGCTCTTTTTCTGAATCAGTTCAGGGCTTTGAACAGCCAATTTAGATATTTAATTAACATATAGCTCATGTACTTAGTTGACAAATCGTCGATCACTGATCATTTCGGGAACTAGCCTTTAACCACAATCTGTGTAGGCTAAACACAATAAATCACATCTTCAATGGACGACGAAAGTTCTCTGACTAAATGATAATTTGAGTATCATAGGTAAATATAGGATTTTTTTAAAAATCAAGAATGAGCTAAATGATAGGAGATTCTTAATAATCTAATGCCAACTCACCCCATTCAGATGTTTCCTTTGACCCGTCATTTGCTTCATCTTCTCCACTCAGAAAGCTGAACTCATTCAGAACTTCTTCAGTTTCATTATCCATGTCTTCAACAAGGTTACCACCTGCAAAAATACTGAAACTTAAAGACCCTAAAGTACCAAAGTTATTTGGTCTATATTAGTACCAAAGTCCATTTATACCAGAAAACAGAGATTTGCTCAGATATTTCTTTAGTTTGTTTCAAAATTATGACATCTTTAGGATAGTATCACATTTCCGTGAGAGTTTTCATGTTGAATTTTCCAGTGCCGAGCTACCTGAGGAGCAAATACGAAAAAACAAATGGAAAAAAAGATGCGGTCGATGCAGAATATCGTAGTTCAAGTCACTTTTCTTGTTTTTCAAGCCGACACACTTTCTTTATTGTTCAAGCCAAGTTTCCTATATAGGAGTTTCGGACAAGGTGGTTCTAATAGCGCACTTCTTTTTTTGGCCTGCCTCTATTTTAAGAAGCTATGGGTTATTTTATTTTTTACTATGGGACGTGATCGTCTCTTACTAGGTTGCTAGCTACCGCTGCAACCCAGATCACCAAAAATAAAAAAGACTAACTTAGTAAAAATGAGAGTACTCATTTCAGTCTCAATTTTTGTATCTTTGACTCAACTTACTTGAAAGGATACCAGTTTTAATCTTAGGGAGACTGGGATCTTCCAAATCCTCGTCTTCATCATCATCATCGTCATCTTCATCAACAACCTGTTCGCCGCTCAGGAAATCAAAAGAAGACATGACTGAGTTCTCTGTGTCCATCAAGATTTTTTCAACAATATTTGGTGGCTATAATATAAATTTTGCATAAGTGATAAATAGTAAAAGCAAAATCTGGAATTTGAAAGCAACTGAAGCGATTTTTTTAGTTTAGCAGTATTAAACATAAAAAGTAAGTAATTTTCGATCAAATATCACATCTATTCAAACAGAATAAGTAAGTCTTGCCAATTTAATTATATTTGTATGGTTTGTTAAATTTTACTTACTTATTTTTTTTACACTATCTTTATTTCATACACAGCATAACAAAATTAAAAGATACTGTATTTTTATAATAAAAACATTTCCTTTTTTTAGAGCAAAAAAATAAAAGAGTTTCAATTTTTAAAGCAGAAGCACAAGTTTTGAAGGAAAAAGCTTGTCATGGCATGCTACTGAATGTAAGAAAAATCTCGTCATGAAGGAAAAGCTTATCATGATTTTGAAGGAAATACCTTGTCATGGCATGCAACTGAATGTAAGAAAAATCTCGTCATGAAGGAAAAGCTTATCATGGTTTTGAAGGAAAGACCTTGTCATGGCATGCAGCTGAATGTAAGAAAAATCTCGTCATGAAGGAAAAGCTTATCATGGTTTTGAAGGGAAGAGCTTGTCATGATATGCTACTGAATGTAAGAAAAATCTCGTCATGAAGGAAAAGCTTATCATGGTTTTGAAGGAAAGACCTTGTCATGGCATGCAACTGAATGTAAGAAAAGAACAATGAGGTATACTAACAATTAAAAGATCTCAATTTGAGACGCCAACTTAACTCTGAAACAAGTTTTGAATATTACAGTAGTAGAAATCCAATTTCTCGGAAGAAATCCAAGAAACTCAAAGAAAGACGAATGGGATGAAAATCATAGAAAATCGAGTCATCTTGGGATATTTTATTAAAGGTAACTTTAAAAAGAAAGAATTAGAAAAGAAAGCCATAAAAGTTTCAAAAGAAAAATTTAAGCGTATATAGTATTTGTGTCACCCTCTGTAGTAAAATGTTAATATGAGTAACTAAAAAAATTAATCATTTCGAAACACAATAAAGACAATTGACAGAATAAAACAGTTGATAAACATTTAAACTTGCAATAGATTTAAGAATACGACAGAAGATTGATACTAATCAACTTTAAGACATATATTAGTTTTTCATACATATATCTGCATAGCACATTAAATTTTTTGTGCATGAACTATAGGCAGCAAGCATAGCAGTGGCGGTTCTGGTCCCTCTTGCACCCAGGCCAAAATATTGATTTTGGCCCCCCCCCTCCCCCTGTCTCCCACAAAAATTTTCAGACCAAATTTCAACAAAATCTTATTTATTAACAAAATTAATTTCAGTTAATAAAATAAATATTAATAATTTAAAAGTTATTAATACTTATTAATAGCTTAATTATTAATAAAAATAAGTTACTAATAACTTATTTGTAAACAATTTTTAATTTTTCATTTAAATACTTAATCAGAATATTCAATTATTATTATGTCTTCAAATCAGTCAAATAATATTGGGGTACCTCGAGGTTCAATTCTAGACCTTCTATCGTTTTTAATTTATGTTAATGATATTAGTAATTCAATTGCAGACCTCGGGCTGACCCCACTATTATGCACTATATAAAATTCGTTTTGCCTCTGGAAGCCATGTGTTCTATTTATTTTGCTCTTGTTTTTATGCTCTTACCTAAATTACTTTTTGCTCTTGTTAATTACTAAATTACTAATTACTAAATTGCTCTATGCTCTTACCTAATTTATTTTGCTCTTACCTAAATTACTGTCCACTTATTTACTTGAATACTTTCAGATCCCATTTTATTCCCCTCCAAAGACAAAAAAATAAGGCGCTTCGTATTTTAGAAGGCTTTCTTCCTTCCCCAGCGTCTCTTCCAAGCAAGTCCTCTACAAAGAGTTTATATTCTTTATTGAATATTCTTCCTGTTGAACTGGCAGTTACTTTTCATTCGTTATTATTCAAAGTTAAGCAGAATCTCCTGACACTGCCTAGCTATTTCTTTTCTTTTGATCTGATCCCAATTGCTGTGCCATCTTTGTACCTAACTCGCAATACACGCAAACTACACCAGCCATTGATAATTTCAGAGAGGTCCCGTTTTTTCTCTAAGAAATAGTGTGGTTGCTGCATCGAACCAATAAGAGTCTGCTTTTGATTTTGATTGGTCGTAAGGAATTTAAAAAAATAAGTTGAAGTTCTTCCTTTTGGATAATTATTAGTTATTATACTTTTATATTTATTATTATTATTAAATTAATGTTTTGTTTTATTTTGGGTCTTCATTTTCCTCTTGTTGTCCCATTGCTGGTTGAAAAAAAAAAATGTTTTTTTTTTGTTTATCTTCGGGTGTGATGTCTGCTGTGGTGTGGTGAGTAATTAACATTATGTCGTTTTTTTCTCTCTTTTTTCTTTCTTTGATTAATCATCCATATAGTTCGTTATTTACTTTAGTTGTTTCATCTGTGCAAAACGAGCTTGTCTCTCTGCCAGATATCGGTCTACTTATTATCAGGGGCATCGTTTGGGGGTGGCAAGGGGGGCAGATGCCCCCCCCCCCAATAATGTATTATACATTCCCATGCCCTTTGACTATCCAGATATGGATCCCTCTTACCCTCCCCCCTCAATAAAATGCTGGAGATTCGCCCCTGCTTAGTATGTTATGTATAAATGATTGGAAAATAAATGAACATGAACCTGATATTAACTGTGCCCTCTAAATATTTTAGTAGAAATTAAAATTTCAAAAATTACAAAATGATTGGAACCGTTAGATTATTCCTTTGAAATTTTACAACATTAAAATTTTTGCGCCCAGGGAAAGTGCCCACTCTGCCCCACCTAAAACTGTCTCTGAAGTATAGTTGTTGTAGCAGTGCGAAATCTGTAATCTTTTTCATCTTAAACTTTGTATGCGATCAAATCTACCACTATTTCAATGCAAAAAAAAATTGATTAGAGAAGACACCTATTCAGTTAGAATTAAAATTCAGGAAAAAATCAGTTAGAACTGGTACTGATATGTTTGGAAAGGAAAGGGTATACCTACCAAGATTGGTAAAGGTATGTACCACACCTCAAAATATACTATGAACTCGCCCATAACTCCCTTCCAAACCTAAACGGTTTAGGGAATAACGAAAAGCGGAGTTAGAAAATATAGAATTTAAATATTAGAAAATAATTAAATAATTATACAATATAATAGTAAAGAATATAAATACGAGGTTAGCGTACCTTTCCCTGCCCTTGATTCCTTTTAGCGTCTGTTTGCTGTTGCTCTTTCTTCTGAGCAATTTGAGTACAATTCATGGACACGAGCGCATTTGTCAAATTATTTTGCATAACTTCTTCTTTTTCATTATTGTTTAATCCGAGTAGACTTTTCACTCTGTTTGACCTGGAAAAATAAAATAAAAGAAGGGACAACGAAATTTAGGAATAAGTTTTTGGGTTTTTTTTTTTGGTTTGGGGAGTTTTTGAGAAATTTTGAGTGCCTGAAAATTATCTGTTCCTGCTTTACATTGAAAGGAGAAAATTTTCAAAGCCTTTATATTTTCAAAGAGGGAATCACTCCAAAAGCCACAAGCACTACCATTGTCGTAGGCAACATAACTGAGGACAACAATGCTATTAGATTAGAAGACGTGCTTATTTTTTGCTTAACAAATAAAACGTAACTGTTTCAACAATAATTATTTTAAGCACCTTCCAAAACTGTTAAAGTTCAACAATAGTTCCAGGAACCTTCCTAACTGTTAAAGTTCTCGTCCTTCTTTTTTTCTTTTTTTTTGTACGTTCTAATGCCAACTGGGTCTTTCCAAACTGGGGAATCTTTGTTTTTTTGTTGTTTTTTTAACAAACGTACGGTAGGCATTGACGATCAAAAAAGAAATATCACTCTAAAAAGGCGCTTCGTTGGTTGTTGTCAGGGCTTCCTTCCACATTTCGTTATATGTTCTTCGTTCATTTTCAGGTGGTAGCAGAACTTTTAAGCTACGTTGTCTTTTCACACGAGAAAATGCAACGTATAACATTCCATGATTAAAAACTAGAGTACTAAGGAGATAGATAAGATAAAAGATAAGATAACAATTTTATTTTCAAACGCCATAAAAACTGTCATGCCGATCAGCAGCAACAAATAAGGTCGGCGCCAACAAATTCAAAAGTTTGCCCTTGCGACTTATGTATAGTCATGGCAAATGCGGGTCGAAGTGGAAATTCATGTCGTTGAAAAGTACATCCAAGTTAACCTTTACAAGAGTCCACTGTAACTCGGGATATGTGGACTTCTTTGTATGTATTGTGTGATTAAGCGTATTGATTGTGGTTCTCTCAATGTTTTATTATTGTATTGTGTGGCCCACAACAAGGCCAAGCTTCTTGGGCCGAATAAACACTTCACGTTTGTAATAGTGCTTAAGCATGAACAAAATGATCGATCGAAGTCAGTTTTAGAACTATTTTGCTTCCAAGAACCAAATATTCGTGGATGACAGATATTTCCTAGAAAAATTTGCATAAAAAACGGCTGTGAACAAACCGGGTATCCACTCCCATTCCATGATAATATACCAAACGGGAGAACTCCCCTCTAAGGTCGTTGGATGATGGTCCTTCTCCTTCTAAGATAGTTAGAGGAGAACCTGGTTCTCCCCTAAAGAGGTTCTTCCCTAAAGATACTAATATTTACTGTATCCACCACTATTCTTATTTTTTGTCAAATAAAATTGTGCATAATAAAGTAGTGACACATTTCAGAGCTAGGAGTCACTGCTTTCTCATGGAAACCGGTAGGTCCGTAGCAATAGGGTCTGGGTCCTCTCTCGAATATTTATTAGACAAACATGGTTACAGTTTGTAAAAAAAAAAAAAAAACAAGCAGGAAGACTGTTCCCATTGCACTTTTTGGCAATAAAACTTCACTGGTCCACGACCCAGGGTCCCTGCGCCTGACAAATTATTCAGAGTTGATCGAACTTAGTCCTTTAGACCACCTACTCGGAAAAAAGGCGATGGTGTTTTGTTCTTTACTAAGAGCAACCTTTACCCAAAGGTTATTCGAGTCCCTAGTTTATCCGAGTATGATGAAATCTTGGCTAAGTATTAGACCAAAAGTACTCCGTCGTCCATTTAATATTATTGCAATAGCTGTTTTCTATTACTCTCCAAATCAAAATATCGATTAAAAACATAAATTCATCCACCAATTGCAGACAAGTGCTGATTTTGTTATTTTTAAGTATCCTAATGGCCTTTTTTAAGTCGGAGATGCCAAAGAGCTTAAAATAAATTATTTTTGCTCCTCATTTAAAGTAAAGCAAATCATTAAAATCCAAAAACTCGGGAAATACCTCTCTTGATCTTATTTTAACTAATATGTATCATTTTTACAGCCATCCCTCAGCTTTGCCCCTATTGAGTAGGAGTTATCATCTTTCGGTTCTATTATCCCCCTCTTCAAATTTTAAGCATTTTTCTCGCTAACCTATGATGCTTACCGCTTCTTCAAAATTTTGGTCTTCTTTCTTTTGGTATGTGGCTGAATACTGAAGATTGGCCTGATATTTATAATTTGAAAATCTTGATGAGAAAATGGTTACCTTCCTCAAAAAGCTAATTTATAGATATCAAATTTGTCCCCCCCCCCTCCAAAACTAAAAAGATTTAAAAGGTGCTCCAATGATAAACCCTTTACTAACCAAACTATAAAAACTCTAATTATAGCCAAATTGAAGCTTTTCAGAAATGGTGAACCAGATGAAGCCAATAAACTAAGAAAATCAATTAAAAGAGAAATTTTTAAATTGGCTCGATCGTACTACAAAAATAAGGCCGAAGAATTGTTTACTAATAGACTTTACTAACAGAATTGTTTACTAATAATTGGTATTCCGAGGTTAAAAAGCTGCGTGGCAGGAGATTTGAGCAGCTTAACTTCAATCTACCCGAGTCTCCTGATGTTGCTTCCAATAATCTAAATAAATTCCTCGCTTCAATTTTCCAGAGCCTTCCAGCATTGTCTGACCAATTACCAACAGGAGCCCTTCCCCCTTCTTTTTCCCCTTCTAAGATAGAAAGAAGAATTGGAAAACTAAGAAAAACAAGTGTTTGTCCTTTGGATATCCTGTTCCCTCTTAGTACTGCCTTCAGTGACTTCCTTTCAATGCCCTTGTCTGTCCTGTTTGACGGGATTACTGAGTCTGGGCAAATTTCAAATATGAAAGATTCCTTGCTGATTGGCTAAGGGAAAAATTCTACCTCTTACTGAACTGAGATAATTCGGGAACTTAAAATCCACTTCTACTCCCCACTACATCGTTTCTCTTATCGACCACATCGGAAAATCCTTGAAAAGCCTAATTCCTGGCTGAATTTAATTTCCATTGGCATTCAGAAAGCATTTGGCTTTGTTAACCACAATATTTTAGTTGTCAGCGAATTCAATATTGATCCCTTAAAGGTAAAATTGGTTGCCTCCTTCTTAGCAAATAGATCGCAAGTTGTCAAATACCAGAATCATTATTCCAATCCTCTCCCTGTGCACAATAGCATACCCCAAGGTACTCTCCCAGGTCTCCTCCTCTTTTCAGTGATGAGTAAAAACCTCGCGAAGGAATTTCCTGACTGATGGAAATTTGTTGATGACCTAACAGTTGTTGAAACTTGCTTCAGAAATTTAATCAACAACCCTATGAATATCTTCAATGATATTGGGGATGAGGCCTCGGACTTAGACATGACAGCAAACCCGTCTAAGTCCATGATAATGCCCACTTGTTTCCTCAAATCCTCATCCTGTTTTCTTAATCCTATCCCTCTGGAAATTTCAGTGTCCTCATTTAAACTACTTGGCGTCATAATTTCTTCAAATTTAAAGTGGGATATCCGTGTTAAAGATATCATCCATAGAGCTAATGTGTCTATCGCCCTCCTTAAGCTCCTTGAGCTCCCTCCCTCCTTGAGCTCATAAATAAATTTAGCATCCCCCTTCCCATTCCTTGAGGATTTAATTCAAATGTCTGCTCGCATCTCGAATATGCTTGTCCAGTTTGGCACCCTGGTATGCCTCGCGAAGAATTGGAAAAAACTGAATCAATCCAAAAAAGAGCCTTGTGAATAATTTTCAAAGAAGGGAAGGTGCCATACTCTCTGCTTCTAAGAAAAGCTAGTTTGGAAACCCTTGAACGAAGGAGGGTTTCGTTGTACCTCCGTTTTGCAAAAAATGCAATAACAAAACCAGACTTTTATCTGCTTCATTACAGAAAAAAATTAATAAAATATCCCACTAGTTTCTCCTTTTTTATGATGGTGCTGCCCAGGTTTTTGCATTTATTTGCTTGTTTCCCCTCCCCACTCTTTTTTAGTGTCCCTTCTAATTTTTATATATATTTATATTTCATTCTCTTTTTTATGATTATTTGCTTATTTTTGTCCCCTCTCCCCTTTTTCTGACCAGTTTTTATCTTAACTTTTTATTGACTTTATAAAGTAAAATTATTGACACTTTTTAGTGTCCCTTTTAATTTTTATATATTTTTATATCTCATTCTTTTTTTATTTGTCCGCTCATTTTGTCACCCTCCCCCTTTTAAATTTTTTTTAACGTATTTTTTTAAGTTTAGTTCGACCAGTTTTTATCTTTTTAACTCTTTAACTGACTTTCTACAGTTAAATTATTGACTCAAAAATTATTATTCATTCTGATTTTTCTTTTTCGTTTTTGCATTTTTGCCAGTTTTCGTGTAATCATATGATTTGTCGACATCGAAGTCCGAATTCAGCCTTTTTAGGTCTTGTGATAGTGATTTTCTTAAGTAAATATCTTATCATATCTCGTAATTTAAATTTTTGCTTTCTTGTAATTTTGAACTTACATTTCTTCGTTTTTTAATTTATCTTCTACAAAGCTTGTGCTTTTATATTTCGCATTTTTTATATTCTTGTTTTTGAAAGCCAAATTTGCTTTCTTTTTGGCAATGATGTAGGTCTTTTTTTGCGTTTTTATTCTTTTCTAGGATTTATTCATGAAGAATCTCAAAAGAGAATATGTGTTCAGCTAATGCAGGAAAGATTTCAACTAAAGCACAAAATTTGAAAGGTTTAGCATTAACAGAAGTGAACCAGAAACCCCTCAAAATAACTATTGCCCCTTCCCACACCCTGAAAAAAACACGACTTTGGGTTTAACCTGAATCCTGCGATGGTTAGTTTTATACAAATGCCATGAATTACGGATTTATGACAAAAAAATGACCTTGATTGACTTTAAAATTTAAATAATCCTGTTTTCAATTATCCTCTTTTTATGGTGTGAGAAACTTGGGTGTGTGTGCCAGCGGCACAGAGAAAATTGATTGTACAATATTGGCTTTTTGCATAAAAAACATTAGACTGGGAAAATTCTTTATTGCATTATAATCAGCGCAAGTAAATTTGGCTAAATACCATCGTTATTCATATTTGATAATTTTGGCAAAATGAGTTTATTAGCCATCACTGCGGCGCCTAAAGGTCTTATCTAATGTATTTACCCGTCTGAGGTAATTGCCAAAAACCATTTGCTAAGCTGTTCTCAAAGCAAGGGTCAGCAGGATAATGTAGATTAAAAGGATCAAAGTGTGATTTAAAATACACTGCCCAGCAAATACTTTTTGGCAACTATTTCAGAAGTCTAGAAATGTCAGACAGGAGCTTTAGGTGTAACAGCTATGATATAGGGCAGTCCACCCTTCGTCTTCAATGTAGCAAGGCATACAGATCACCATGAAGGTCCTTTCACATCTTAGGACTACCTGCAGCTGCAGCACAGCTATTGTGCCTGGTACAGGTATCCACGGACAAACAGATCATCTTCTACCATAAGATGTTAATAATATGTTTAAAAGTTATCCATTCTGTTTGATTGGGAAAACGGTGGTTAATTACAACCCAAACATTTTTTTGGATTTTACATCCCACCAATATTGCTTTAAATCCTGGAATCACTAGCAAAAGATGGGAACTCTAACCAAATGTTCTGTATGATTTAAAAAGACTGATGGCAATGTTAGCAGAGAGGAGAGGAGGGAGCCACCAAAGAGAGCAGAGGAGACGAGAGTGATGTAGCCCCCAGCTAAAAAGGATATTGTTCAGAAGAAAATATCACGCTTTCAGTTCAATCTTTCAGAAGGAAAATTTCGAATAATTAGATATTTTATGATCCTAGTTGCATAAACTGCTATTCAAAATAAGGTCAATAGCTCTCAATTTCATTATCATCAATTGAAGATTCTTTTTTGTATTGAAATAAGTAATCCCCAAGTTACATATAAATAAACACAGATTTTAGTTAAAATAAATCCCAGCTTGATAAAATAGATTGTGTTTCATAATTTGTTATTATATATTTTTTTGAATATACATTATAAAACACCTTACTACTCCAAACTGTTACACATACATGCACTATTTACTCAGTTATGAAGGCAACTTTTATCTGAATCTCTGCCTTTTATATTAGTTTAATTGAATTCTAATATTTTCTTTTTAATCAATTGTAGTCCATCTCTTTGTGGCAAGTTATAAAGATCTGGTAAGCTACTACAATTGTACAAGTTTGAGTTATTTTCCAAAGTGAAGAACTATTAATTATATCATGTTATCCTAATGTTCCCATTATATTTTGCAGTTTTTAAATTCATTGCACGTCTTAAAATTTTGGAGCTGAACTTCAAAAGGAGCAGAGCTGGAGCTGCAGTCCAGCTTGGATACTACTCCTTCTTCAATTTCTTTTTGAATACTTATACATTGAACAAACAAAAAACAACAATATCAATATACAAAAAAAAGAAAAAAATAGTGCAATAAAAATGGAAAGTTGAATATCAATTTAGGTCTAAAGCAACCTTTTTTTTGAAAATATCAGAATAGAAGCAACCCCCCCCCCTCTTTGCTCATGCCTATTTGTGTGAATTTTCACCACTTTTAAAATTGCAAATGAGTTATTTAAGACAGACTTCAACAAGCCGAATAAGATTAAGAATAGATATTTACTTGCTTCCTGCATTGTATCTCCAATACTTCCATATTTGGTGCCCTGGGTGTCATAAATTTAGTTGTTTGCCCTAAATACCATCTATTTTATGCAGGGCCATATCCAGGATTTTATTTGGGGGAGGAGGTTACAAAAACTTAAAAAACGCATCAAAAATTTGTTTAGATGTATTTTTGTTACGTTTTCATGAGTCGGACAAACACTGCAGAGGGGGGTTCAAACCCCCTACTCCCCTCCCGGATTCGGCTCGATTTTAGGGGATACCACCTCAAAACAAACTTCTAAGAGAAGCTAAATGCATTAGTCTAAATCCATGAGAGAGATAATTCAAGTTAGACACTACCTAATATCAATAATTGTATCAGTATATCCAATTTCCTGTAAGTACTGCCGCAACAACTGCCTTCCTTGTCTCCAGTTGACCCCCATATTGGTAACAGCAATGTCACATTCAGTATTTTCAATGCTCTCTTCAAGCGGTGCCTTCATGTCCATGATTGGAAGGTCTGTGCCAAATTTTAGTTTGTGATACTTTGCACTGTAAAACAAGTACATAGTTTCAGAAAAATACAGCGCAAATGAAGAGCAAAAGCATGCAACATGTTATAGGACAGGAAAGGAAAACCACACAACAAGAATACTATATTAGTCTAATCTGTCACCAATCTAAGGTCATGCGCAATTTCTAAGTCTCTTTTCTATACTGGACGAGTTCAGCTTGGATTCTTGTAGGCCGAGACATACGCGGGGAAGCGGGGTTATCCTCCAAATCTTAATGTTTTCCAAATTTCCGAGAACTTTCTAGTAAAAATTATCAAACAGGTTATTTTTTAACATTGCCTCCTCTCATCTCCGAAAATAAGTTCATGCGCACGTGCCCTCTTGTACAAGTAGGTTAAATACCATTAGTTTCTATACATTTGTCCTCCTTTCTAATGGGCCCAAATAAAGAAATAAAACAATAGCATATTATGGAGGCCAGGGACCCCAATTATTTAACAAATAAATTTCCTTTTATTCTTTTCATAATTTATCCTTTCCCAGTGAGGTTATTCCTTTCGTCACTGTTAAGGACTTTTTACATTTTTTCCCCCAAATTTGCTAATTAGTTAAGATTCAAAAATCCACAGCTACTGACGAGTCACTTGGCTGACAAGACAGCAGTTTCCTACAGTCTAATACGTGTTCATAATGGAGTACAATTTTTTAGTGTATTGTTAAGGTATGTTATCTTGATGCAACTGACATTTCCAATTGGTCAAAATACCAAAGGGGAGACATCCCTTGAGATTAATAAGAGAATATTTTTTTTCCTTTCATGCAGTCAGTTTTGTTTTGTGATTGAAGTAATATTAAGTTTTTCTCTGACTGTATTTACTGCCAATTTGTTTCTTCCTAATACAGGCCAGGGTATTTGAGAAATGAGATTTATAGCTAATATCTTTCTCTGGGAGTATTGATCTCTAATGTTGAGATGGGGATACGTTGAGGAAGGAGGTAACCAGAAATAAAGCATTCCAGAGTAAAAGAATTTACCAATAGATATAATGTACCCATTTGGTGTACCCAGCATGTGTCATCTCCAAGTCAGCTCTAAGTGTGGCAGTCTGAGCAGTATCAGTTGGAGCGTGATTTTTCTCCAGGATGGTTTTCTAGACTACAGTTGTACATACTAGCATACAGTTGTATTGTATATAGGTGTTCTCATTAGGTTTGTAATGCATACCTCAATAAATATATTGGCGCATTACAATCATTAACACATATGAATAGTAGAATGAAAAAATATATTAATTACAAGTACCTCGTATATTTTATTATTTCAATGGGCTGAATTTACAGGTAATCTGAACTTATCCCAGCTGCAACCTTAGATTACAACAAATACTTATCCAGCTAAGTTTTAATAACTTAGAAACGGAATAGCTGAATAGTTTAATAACTTATAGTAAACTAATAGTTTAATTAAACTAATAGTTTAAAAAGTATATTAAACTGATAGTTCAACAAGCTGGAATAGTTTTAATAACTTAGAAACGTTTATCTAAGTTCTTTGGCCTAGCCTAATAGCAATAGCAATAAAGCAGAAATGAATTTAATTATATGAGAGGTTATTTGATTAACCTCATTGTCATAACATTGACATAACAAAAGTGGTCTGTTTTTTTTGAAACTCTGGCCTTGTTCAGTAACGTTAATTCAAAGAGGTGGGGGATGCACCCCTTTAAGTTTTTTGCTCCCTCCAGGTTTTGACCTTTTTTAGGGTATTTTTATTGTACAGGGCCTTCTTTGGTCTTTCATCGATAAGACTGAAGATAAAAAAAAAAAAAAAAAAATGCCCACCACCCCAGAATTCATTTTAATGAAACTATGCTACTGGTGTTACTGGGAAAATATTAATGCTGTCTAATATTTTCCTTGGAGATTTTCTTTTTGTAGGGTTAGTTTTATTGTTCTTATAAGGATGCTATGTGAAAAACTTTCCCACTGATTTGAATTAATGCAAAAACTTGGTTGATATTATGCCACTTCTTACCTTAACTGGTATTAATTTTGAGATTGAACCGAGATGGAGTTGCAGGAAAAGATATAGAGGAAAATGAAAAAGTTTGTTATACCTTGGATGGGAAGGAAGATTTGTTTTGTGAGGAAGAATTAGCGACAGTACTAAAAGGATTAAAAAATAACAAGGCTCTAGGTGCTGATAGAGTGGTAAATGAGTTTCTTAAATATGGTGGATCTGAGGTTAGAAATAAGTTACTGAAGATTATAAATATGATTTTTGAAAAAGGGGAAGCACCTAACGATTTTACGAAAACCTTAATTAAATCACTTTTTTTTTAAGAAAGGTGATAAAAGTGAGTGTGGTAATTATCGAGGCATCAGTCTGGTCTCTGTAGGTAGCAAATTACTTAGTAATATGATACTTTTTAGACTGAGAGATGATGTAGACAAAGTTATAAGAGAAGAACAGTGCGGTTTTAGAAAAGGTAGAGGATGTGTCGACCAAATTTTCACTCTTAGGTTAAGAATTGAGAAGTACCTGAGTTGTCAAACACCTTTGGTCCTCAGTTTTATAGATTATGAGCAAGCGGTTGATTCTGTTGATAGAAGAGCTTTAGCAAAGGTTTTATCCTTGTATGGTATACCAGACAAATACATTAAAGTGATTAGTGCTATATACGAGAATGAAACTGCTGAGGTTAAGGTAGAAAATGAGGTTGGCAGCTGGTTTTGTATTAAATCAGGAGTGAAGCAGGGTTGTGTTCTATCCCTCTTTATATGGATTATTTTGATAGACTTTGTCTAAAGGAGCACAGGAAAGGCAATGGGAGATCACGGAATCAAATGGGGAGTAAAAAGTCTCCTGGACTTAGACTATGCTGATGATTTAAGCATCCTAGAGGAAAGTGTGAGCAAAACAACTGAACTTTTAGAGGTTTTGCTAGTTCAGGGTGCTAGAATAGGTTTGAAAATTAATGTTAAGAAGACTAAGTCACTAAGGCTAGGAATAAGTGAAGATGAAAAGGTGATGTTGGGTAATGAAAAGATTGATCAAGTTGGCAGCTTCACTTACCTTGGTAGTATTATTAGTAAAGATGGTGGGAGCAGTGAAGATGTTAAAAGTAGAATAGCCAAGGCTCAGGGTGTTTTTTCACAGTTAAAAAATAGTTTGGAAGAATAGGAAGATAACTATGCAAACGAAGATCAGGATAATAGAAACTACAGTGATGACAGCAGTCAAATATGGCTCTGAAGCATGGGTGCTTCGAAAAGCAGATGAAGATTTGCGAATATTTTCCAGAGAAATTGCTTAAGTATTGTTCTGGGTACCCGACTGACTGACCATATTTCAAACAATAGGCTCTACGAAAAATGTGGTTCAATACTGCTCTCTAGGGCTATAATGAAAGAAAGGTTAAGGTGGCTAGGGCACGTTTTGCGGATGAAGGATGACAGATTGCCGAAGATTGTTCTTTTCGGCCAACCATCTAGGGCTAAACGGAAAGCAGGTCATCCTTGTCTGGGGTGGGAGGATGTCATAAAGGAAGATTTAAAGGAAATGAGAACTTCTTTTTTTATTTATTTAAATATTTATTTCAAAAAATGACTATCACAAGCCCCGAAGGGCCGAATTCGCATTTCGGGGTCATATAATAAAAAAAGACATAGAAATAGCACAACAACTAAAAAACTGGCTAAACAATGCCAAAAACAACAATATCAGAAAGGCAAAGCCATTCATTAGTCTAAAAAACAAAAAGTGTCAAATGTAAGAAAGTTAAAAAGGCACAAATTAAAACAAAACCAAAAAAAAAAATTGAGATAAAAATAATATTAAAAAGGTTTAAAAGAGAGTATATAAAAAGGGGAGGGAACGGAAGAGCCAAACGGACACCAGTATGGGTATCACCAGTAAAAAAAAAAAAAAAAAAAAAAGTGGTTTATTTGATCAGTAATGAAGGGGACAAAGGTTTTTTCATATCTGGAGGTTAAACAACGGATGGGGGACAAGATAGGGATGGGTTCAGGTACAGTACGTGGCAGGCGGTGTCTGGATGGGGAGTGTCTTTTGGGGAAAATGTTTTCCATGCGAGGGTTTATTATTGCATTTTTTGCAAAACGGAGGCACAGCTTTCCTCTCCTGTGCTCAAGAGTTTCCAGCTTGGCCTTTTTTAGAAGGAGTGAATATGGTACCAAAGTTTCTTTAAAAATTATTCTTAGGACTCTTTTTTGAATAGATAAATTTTTTATCTGATTCATCACGGGAGATGCCAGGATGCCAAACTGGACAAGCATATTCAAGATGCGGGCGGACAAAGGAAGTATAAATCCTTAAAGAATGGGATGGGGGGATGTTAAATTTATTCAAGAGCTTAAGGAGAGACATGGACGCATTAGCTCTACGGACAATATCTTTCACGTGGATATCCCACTTTAAATTAGAGGAAATTGTAACCCCAAGTAATTTAAAGGAAGACACAGAAATATCTGGCGGGATAGGGTCAAGGAAGGCGGGAATAGATTTCAAGAAATTTATCGTCATTATATTTGATTTAGTGGAATTTACTTTCATATTTAGGTTCTTAGCTTCATCCGAAATGTAGGATAGAATTTCAAGGGGGTCACTTTTAATATTCCTGTGACATACTTCGAGGATCGTTAAGTCATCCACGTATTTCCACCTTTGGGGGAAGTCCTTACCAATATCGTTAATCATGACTAGAAATAAAAGTGGTCCCAATAAGGTTCCTTGAGGAATTCCACAATATATAGGGAGGGGGTTAGAGAAAATATTTTTGTATTTAACAACTTGGGATCTATTTGAAAGAAACGATATAACAATATTTACTAACAGAGGATCAAGTTTAAAGTTAACCAGTAGTGAACGAATTAGGGTGGTGTGGTCAACCAGGTCAAAAGCTTTTTGGAAATCAACTAAGACAAGGTTCAGCCAGACATTTGGTTTATCAAGGTTACTTACGATGGTATGCATTAAGTGCACAAGGTAATGGGTGGTGGAAGTTTTCTTTAAGTTACCAAACTGCCGGATGTCAATACGCGGACAAATTTTATCCTTAAGCCAGTCACAGAGGAAACCTTCATAAAGTTTGGAAAAAACAGAAGTGAGCGTAATGGGGCGAATGTTGGCGAAAGTCAGACTGGCACATTTTTTAGGGACAGGTGTTATAAAACCTTGTTTCCAGCAACTTGGGAATTTACCAAATTTTGTGATGTGGTTGAAAATATTTGATAAAGGCTCAGCAATTTTGTCCGAAAAGGCTTTAATTAAGTCAACTGGGATGTCCAAGGGACAAATACTTGATTTTCTAAGCTTAAGAATTTTATTTATAACATCAGAGAAATAAAGGGGAAGGAAGTATTGGGAGGAATAGTTGGACTTGAGCCAGTGAAAGGGGGGAGACTTTGCACGATGGAAGCAAGGTACAAGTTCAGATCGTTGGCAGTCTTATTAGGGGGTTCAGGGAGATGAAAATCAATTTCGGAAGGACTTTTTCCGCATATTTCTTTAATTTTTCTGTACCATTGCTTCGGCTTGTTAGAATATAGATCTTTGACTTTATTATTATAATAATTAGAAGCTGCTTTTCTTAATTTTATCTTTAGGAACTTCCTTAGACTATTAGCCTCAGTAATGCGACCTGCTTTGAAAAAATTGATTTTTTTTCTTATAAGTTTTTTAAAAGGCTCAGTAACATAAGGCTTATCTGTAGAACACGTTTTAAATTTTTTCTCAGGGAAGTGGAATTCATAATTACTCCTCAATAGATTTTGGAGGGACAAAGCCATGTAGTCAACGTCATTTGTTTGATACACAGTGGACCAATTTTCAGTAGTAATCCAGGAGCCAAAATTGAAAAGTCCTGAGTCAGTGAGAGGTCTATAAGCGGTTTCAGTTATAGAAAACGACTGTTTAACTTTAGCCAGCGGAGATAGGAAAAGGCTAAAGTGATAACTACCCCCTACATGGGGGCAGAGAGGAGACGGGTTTGTAAAACTTCGAAAGATTAGTGCAAATTAAATCAAGAGTATAACTTCATATGAGGGTGTAAAAAGGGAGGCTTATAATAGATTGTGATGAAGGAGGAGCGTGCAAAGCTGTGTTGGCCTCAGGTGGCTTGGTGCTGCAGTGACTTATTAGTAGTAATTTTGAGACTATATTCAGGAAATTAGATCTTTTCATGTTTTACTTTCTGTAATAAGGGTTTAGATAATTTCAGAGACCACACTGCCTTTCCATGACAATACATAAAAGTTCAAATAGGGATAAAATCCTTTTAATAGACAGTGATAACTTTCAAAAACAGCGATAAATTTCACAAAAATACTAGATGTTCGGTCACATAATTATGCAGTGACCGTCATCAGTAATAAAACGTCATCAATAGTTTTGCTACTGATGACGGTCACTGCATATGTGACCAAAATATCTAGTATTTTTGTGAAAGTTATCACTGTCTATTAAAAGGATTTTATCCCTATTTGAACTTTTATTTATCGTAATAAAGGTTAATATAGCTATCCATATTAAAGGTACTGCTATGTAGCAATGTGTAAACGTCTTTTATTCTGAAGAATAATGCTAATTCAACAATTTTTGTAGCCTAGGTGGACATGTTATACATGTCAATTTTCCAACACTGTACTTTGAAAACTGTTCTATCATCCTATTGGTTTTGATACAAAAGGAGAAAGTTCATTTTTTAATTACAAATCAAACTAATTTAACTTCTTCAAATAAAACGCACTAAGACTTTGTCAAGGAAACGCACATATATGGCTCAGCACCCCCCCCCCACCTTTGAATAACTTTAGATCTAACATTAGAATAACTTGTCCTAAATATTGCAACAACAAAAAAAAAAAAAACATAATTTGCCTTTTGAAGAGTGAATAATTATATTTGTGACATATATTATAAAAAAAAAACACCTTTTCAATAATAGGCAAAATTCTCATCTTAAACCTTGTGTTTTGATGTGCAAACTGACAAGAATGAAGTTTCCTTCTTTATTTTTTCCTTGACAATTTCAGCTAATTAATTAGAAATGAAGGACAGAAAAAATTGCAAGCCTAAACTGTACCTCCCCCCCCCTCCTACCATAACCTCAAATGGCATTGAATGTACTTACCGTTCCTGTTTTAATGCATATTCAAGCATCTTGATTCTTCTAACTAAGTCATTCTTCAAATTTTCTTGACCTTTTCTCTCTCCTTGCAAAAAAGCAATTCGTGCCTAAAAAATGGAAGATATTCAATAAGAGCTAAAACTAAAGAAAGTCCTTACAGCTTCTTGGTATTAATTTGGTCTATTGCAAAGACTTTAACTGGGACAAACGACGTGCTTAGAGACTTGGATGGATAGCAGCATAATTAAAGGCAGGGGAGAGGGGAATTTCCAGTGGTGATTCTAGGTATGGGCAGAGGGGCAGCTCCCTCCAAGTTTTTCTTATGTCTGCCATTAAATTACTTTTTTTATATCTTTTACACTCCTATGGTATACCTTGCCCCCCCCCCCCCTCAGAATATAAGGTCTAACACTGCTCTTGGGAATTTCCGCATGAAAATCCGACATATTAGATACAACAACAAGATTTGTAAATTCTGGCCTGTAAGTGCAATTTGGAATGTCTTAATCAAAGAATTTTCTCGTCTACAAAATTTTTGAAACTTCAAAATTACTGGTGCATCTAGCCTCTTTTGACCAGTGGCTGTTCAGAGACCATTTAAGGAGTCCACACAAACCATTTGGGTAAAGATATTTGATCAGCAATACTAATATTTAAGGGTTTTAGAGGAAACTAGATACAAAAATCAGGGTACAATATTAAAATGAATACTCTTATGAAAAACACAGGATGTCACCAGATAGCTTCCAATGTTTACTGCAGCATATACCAAACCCTGTTCTAGCACAGTGGATTGATGCTCTGCTTGGGAATCCAGGGATTGGTGTTCAATCCTTGTTGCAGCAAGGTTTGGGGACAAGTTTGCTACTTGTCCCTGTAAAAAAAAGACCCAGCAACTGAAACGTTGATTTGATGCCCTAAGTGTCAGCAATGATTGAAGATTCTGGAAGATCTTTATCCATTTTTTTACGCATCAAAGGATTTCTTAGCTTGTTGATTAAAGATTTGAGGCTAATCTTGCTTATTATCTAGGCTAGAAAACTATGAACTTCCATCTTTTTTTTACCTTTTCTTTTCAATGTTTCTGTGTTGGTTTTACAAGTCTGTGAAAATCATTCATGTCATTTTTCACTATAAAACAGATTGAAAGGATCCTACATCTAGCAAGGTGAAGTGTTGCCCTTTTTTATGTTCTTTCTTATCCAGTTTATGTTAATATTAGTTTAATGTTTACATAACAAGCTATATCCTATTCTATAAATAATATTAAAAATTAAGATATATGGCTAATTTATTAAATACCTTAAATTACCTTAAATTGCAGCTAGAAGCAATCTAAGGATTTCTCCTTGTAGAGCTCCGAAATGATGACTAGTTGTATGCAAGGATCACTGACCAGGTGCTGCTCCATCTTTGGTAGCATCCCAGTTGAATTGTACACTCTCTGGAGGGCCACTCAGCATCTAGCCTTTGTTTAAAAACATCAAAGGATACAGCAGTAACTGTTTCATTAGATAATTTGCTCCAAAAGTTGAAAATACTTGTTGAGAAGAATTGAGTTGGGACTCTAGATAATGTAGACCGCTTGACAAGTTTCAGGTGATGACCTCTAATTCTTGAATTGGTACTAACAGTAGAGAATAATGCTGGGAGAATATTAGCCCTCAATAACTTAAAGGCCAAAATGGCATCCTCTCTATTTCTCCTGTAAACAAGTGTAGGGAGATTCAGCTTTGATAGTCTTACGGGGTAGGAAAGCTCTTGGATGCTAGATATCACTTTAGTGGCACGTCTCTGCACATCTTCAAGAGCTTTTATATCTTTTTTAGAATATGGAGAGGCAAGTGACATTCCAACTTCAAGCTTAGGATGCACAAGTCCCTTATAAAGAAGACTGATGACTTTAGAAGAACAAGTGGAAATGGTACCCTTAATTAAACCCAAGGCTGAACTAGCCCCAGCAGCAGACCTCTTAGCATGAGTGCTGAATTTTAATTCATTGTCAATAGTGACACAAAGATCTTGCTCATTATTTACAGAGGAGAGTGGGTGGTCTAAGAAAAAATAAGAGCAGCAAGGATTCTATTTGCCTAAGTGAATGATATGGCACTTGGCAACATTGAATTCAAGAAGCCAGGCCTCAGCCCATTGACCCAGCAGTTGAAGATTATTTTGTAGCAGGGCATGATCTTTACAGGATAAAGCTGGTCCAAGAAGCTTCAGGTCATCTGCATAAAGAGTTGATTTACTGCTGATAATGGAAGGAGCATCATTGATGAAGGTATTAAATAGTGTAGGACCCAAGACACTTCCCCGAGGAACTCCACTCAGAACACGCGTTGAGGAAGAAAGAATACGATTTCCAGAGTCATCAAACAACTGAACACACTGGTTTCGCAAATAAAGAAAATCAAGGATCCAGAGCAGGGATTTCTCTCTTCGAGCTTTACTGCGCGCAATTTAATTGCAAGTCGATTATGACACACTTTGTCAAAAGCTTTAGAAAAGTCAAGCAGAATCATGTCAGCAGGCACCCCAATATCAAGCAACTTGGTGATGTTATCATATGATTCAAGGAGATTGGTGTCAACAGATTTTCCAGAACGAAAGCCATGTTGTGAACTCTGTAAAACATTGTTTGCTTAAAGGTGTTTAACAACTGCAGAATCAATTATTCTTTCAAGAACCTCAACAAATGCTGATGTCATGCTGATGGGCAGACAATTTTCAGAAAGGTCCTTTCTACCCTTTTTAAAAATAGGATTGATATGTACAGTTTTCCAATCCTGAGGTAGTCTAGAAAGATTTAATGATAATTTGAACAGAAGGGAAAGAGGTTGATACAAAACCGTATGGCATTCATGAAGGATACATGGGTGAATGCCGTCTGGACCAGCAGATTTGTTCAGTTTGAGGGATGTAAGTTCCTTTAGAACCAAAGTATCTGTAATCAGAATCGGTTCCATATTATGTGATACATCATATAAGGGAGGTGTTGGATATACAATACTGGAGTCGAAAAAAAAAAAAAAAACAGAAGAGAAATATTGATTGAAAATTTCAAGATTCAGTTCAGGAACAGCAACTGATTTACTATCATGCAGGATATCTGAGATTGTGCATCTGCTGCTACATTTTTGAGTGGCATAACGCCAGAGAGATTTAGGGTTATCCTTAACTTCCTCTGCCAGTTTTTCTTCAAGCCTTCTCTTCAAGACCTTTATTTGGTTTGTTGTTTGATTAATAAAGGATTTGAAGACTAGATAATTTTCTGTGGTCTTATTTTTTTTTTAGCAGTTCCATACTCTGTGTTTTCTATTGATTAGCTTGCTAACTTTAGTAGTTAAAAAAGGTAAACTTTTTGCCTGTTTTACTTGAGAAAATCTGGTGCATGACTTTTCAACATTTAGAATTTCCGTTTTTACATTTGACCAACTCTCCTCAGTATAATCAGTAATTAATTAAAAACAAAATTCAGAAAAATAAAATTTTCAAAGAAAAGTAAAGGCCACTTTAAACTTAAGCTCAGCAGATACAAATACCTTTTAAAATCCAAACTCAAAACGAACAGAAATTACTATTAAAGAATAAATGAAACCCAAAACAAACAGAAACTAAATAAACAATCATAGCAAAAACATACAACAAGTAATAATATAAATGAATAAATAGATCTTAAAGCGAGTAATGCTTAGATTGAATATCAAAATCAAGCTTAAAATGAAAAAAATATATTCCTATTGAAGTATAAATGAAACTTAAAACGAACAGAAATTAAATTAACAACAGTGCAAGCAAACATACAATAGATATTAATGTAAATTAATAAATAAATCTTAAAACGAGTGAAACTTAAATTGAATATGCAAATCAAGCTTGAAACACACAAAAATCACTACAAACAAGAGTTTGGGTATGACCTTCTTCTCTCACTGTAAAAGTCTAAAACCTACTGCGTCATTGGCAGTTTACTGAAAACCAATTTTACGACAAATATTTTCTTTTGTACTTAATATTGAAAATAAACATTAAAATTATAGTAACATTTTGAACTGATGAGCTTTCAGCAATTAATATCATTATACATCAAATATTCAGTTCAATTTATTAGCTCTTTTTAAAGTTGTTAAAGACGAATACAGTTTCACTACAAACAAGTGTTTGGATACTGCCTCCTTTCCAAACTGTAAATAAAAACCAAATGCCTACTGCGTCATTGGCGCTTAACTGAAAACGAATTATATTACAAATATTTTCTTTTCCAGTTCTTACAGCATTGAAAATAAAAATACACTTACAGTGAAATAAATTCTTGAACTGATGGATCTTTCAACAATTAATATCAGTATACATCAAATATTCAATTTGATGTTGTTTATACTTTCAGAGTGTTCAAGACGCATATAGTTTTCAGTAAAGCGCCAATGACGCAGTAGGTTTTAGATTTTTACAGTGAGAGAAGGAGGTGATGCCCAAACTCATGTTTGTAGTGATTTTTGTTTGTTTCAAGCTTGAATTGCATATTCAATTTAAGTTTCACTAGTTTTAAGATTTATTTATTAATTTACATTAATATTTATTGTATGTTTCTTTGCATTGATTGTTTATTTAATTTCTGTTCATTTTAAGTTTAATTTATACTTCAATAGGAAAATATTTTTTTTCGTTTTAAGCTTGATTTTAATATTCAATCTAAACATTACTCGCTTTAAGATATATTTATTCATTTAAATTATTACTTGTTGTATGTTTTTGTTATGATTGTTTATTTAATTTCTGTTCGTATTGGGTTTCATTTATTCTTTAATAGTAATTTATGGTCGTTTTGAGTTTGAATTTTAAAAGGTATTTATATCTGCTGAGCTCAAGTTTAGAATGGCCTTTACTTTTCTATGAAAAACTTATTTTTCTGATTTTTTTAAAAAATTAATTTTTGTTTGTTTTTGATTGCAAAAAATTTCAAGTTTTTAAAAATTCCTTATTTCAAAATCAAACTTTTTTTTCAAAAGAATCAAATATTCATCAAAGTGTCAAAACTGGTATCAAAGTAAAAAATGAGCTTGTGTCAACCTTGGAGTTTTTATTATCTAATGTTTGAACTATTTTTAACAAATTTTTTATCTCAAATTTTTATTGGATGGGTATGGAGGAAAAGGGGGTGGGGGGACTAATTAATCCTTAGTCTCTTTTGACTCTTTAAAAGTGAACTAGAAATTTCTATTTTCAATCAAATGAGCCCTCTCTGAAGTTTATACGAGTATCCCTTCTATGAGAACCATATATATCCCCAGAGTATAACTTATAATACCTGTCCCTGGGCCCTGGGGGGCTGTGTCGACCCTGGAGTTTTAATATCTGATGGTTGAACTATTTATTAACAAAATGGTTACCTCAAACTTTTATCGGATGGGTTTATCCATCCAATACACCCAAAGGCGTGGAGGGCAGGAGGAGCTAATTGCCCTCTGATCTTTTTTCAATCTGAGAAAATGAACTACAACTTTTAATTTCCATTCAAATGAACCCTCTCTGAAGTTTATACAAGCATCCCTTTCATAAGAACCACATACGGCCAAAGGACATAGCTTACAATGCCTGCCCCCTGGGCCCTGGGGGGATGTGTCAACACTGGAGTTTTTGTTATCTGACCTTTGAACTATTTTGGAAAAAATGGCTCTCTCAAAGTTCTTATCAGATGTGTTTGAGGAAAATAGGGCGTGGAGAGGGGGGCTAGTTGCCCTCCAATCTCTTTTGACTCTTAAAAAGTGAACGAGAACTTACAATTTCCAATCATATGAGCCCTCCGAAGTTTATACAAGCACACCTTCCATAAGAACCATATATGCCCCCAGAGCAATACTTACAACGCCTGCCCCCAGCCCTGGGGAGGGGGGGGGGGAGGAGGGGCGTGTCAACAAAGGAGTTTTTCTTATCTGACCTTTGAACTATTTTTAACGAAATGACCATATGTAAAGGAGCTTTTGTTATATGATCTTTGAACTATTTTTAACAAAATGGCTACCTCAAATTTTTTTCCTATGTATTTGGGGGAAAAGGGCTTGGGGGGGGGGGCAGTTGCCCTCCGATCACTTTTGGCTCTTAAAAAGGACACTATAACTCTCGATTTCCAACCGAATGAGCCCCCTTTAAAGTTTATACAATGACCCCTTCTATATGAAGTGCATCTGGGGAAAAAAATAAATCAAGTGTGGGGGGAGGCTAGCTGCCATCCAATAACTTTTGACTCTTAAAGTGAATTACAACTTTCAATTTCCAACCAAATGAACCCTCTAGAAAGTTTATACAAGCATCCCTTTTATAAGAACTTACAACGCCTACTCCCGAGCCCTGGGGGGTTGTGTCAACACTGGAGATTTTTGTTATCAGAACTTTGAACTATTTTTAGCAAAATTTCTATTTCAAAACTTTTATCTGATGCATTTAGGGCGTGGAGGAGGGGGGGGGGGCGGCTAGTTTCCCACAAATCTCTTTTGACTCTTAAAAAGTGAACAAGAACTTTCAATTTCAAATCAAATGAGCACTCCAAATTTTATACAAGTATACCTTCCATAAGAACTATTTATGCCCCTAGAGCATTACTCATAACGCCTGCCTCCGGGCCCTGGTGGGTTCAGTCGACACAGGAATTTTTCTTATCTGAACTTTGAACTATTTATAATGAAATGGCTATTATAAAAATTTTATCAGATGGGCTTGGGGAAAAAGGGTGTGTGTGTGTAGGGGGGGGGGGCTAGTTGCCCTCGGATATCTTTTGACTCTTTAAAATTGAACTAGAACTTTCAATTTCCAATCAAATGAGCCCCCTCTGAAGTTTATACAAGCATCCCTTTCATAAGAACCATATACGCCCCCAGAACAACACTTACAATGCATATTCCCCAGGCCCTGGGGGGAGTTTTCTTATCTAATTTTTGAACAATTTCCAAAAAACTGGCCATCAAAAAATTTGTAGCAGATGGGCTTGGGAAAAAAAAGAGGGTGGAGGGGGGCTAGTTGCCCTTAACTCTCTTGACTCTTAAAAAGTGAACTAGAACTTTCAATTTTCAATCAAATGAGCCCTCTATGAAGTTTATATGAGCATCCCTTCCATAAGAACCATACATGCCCTTAGGGCATAACTTAGAACGCCTTCCCCTGGGCCCTGTGGGGTTGTATTGACACCAGATTTTACCTTTGAACTATTTCTAACAAAATATCTATCTCAAAATTTTCATCAGATGGGTTTGGAAAAAGAAGGCATGGGGGGAGGGGAATAGCTGCCCTCGGATCTCTTTTGACTATTAAAAAGTGAGCTTGAACTTCCAATTTCCAATCAAATGAGCCCTCTCTGAAGTTTATACAAGCATCCCTTTCATACAAACCATATATGCCCCAGGGCATGACTTACAGCGCCTGCCCCCGGGCCCTGGGGGGTTGTGACAATACCTGACTTTTTGTTATCTGACTTTTGAGCAATTTTTAACTTAATGGCTTTCTCAAAATTTTATTGGATGCATTTGGGGAAAAAAGGGCGTGGGGGGCTAGTTGCCCTCCGATCTCTTTTGACTCTAAAAAACTGAGATAGAACTTTCAATTTTCAATCTAATTAGCCCTCTGAAGTTTTTATGAGCATCCCTTCAATAACAACCATATATTCCCCCATGGCGTAACTTACAACAGTTGCCCTTGGGCCCTAGGGGGCTGTGTTGACCTGGAGTTTTTGTTATATGGTCTTTGAACTATTTTAAAAAAAAGCTATCTCAAAGTTCTTATCTGATGGGTTTGAGGAAAAAGAGCGTGGAGGGGGGGGGGGCTGGGTGCCCTCCAATCTCTTTTGACTCTTAAAAAGTGAACTATAACTTTCAATTTCCTATCAAATGAGCCCTCTTTGAAGTTAATACAAGCATTCCTTCCATAAGACCCATATATGCCCTTAGGCCATAACTTACAACGCCTGCCCCTTGTCCCTGGAGGGTTGTGTTGACACCAGAATTTTTGTTAGATGATCTTTGAACTAATTTTAACAAAATAGCTATCTTAAAATTTTTATTGGATGCATTTGGGAAAAAAAGGTTTGGGGGGGGGGGGGGGCTGCTTACCCTCCAATATCTTTTGACACTTAAAAAGTTAACTACCCTCCAATATCTTTTGATGCTTAAGAAGTGAACTAGAACTTTCAATTTCCAATCAAATGAGCCTTCTCTGAAGTTTATATGAGCATTCCTTCCATAAGAACCATATATGCCCCCAGGGCATAACTTATAACCCTTGCCCCTGAAGACTGTGGGGGGAGTGTCCTGGTCAAACATATAATTTCCAGAACTTTCAACTAAGTTGAACAAAATGGCTATTTGAAAATTTTGATTGGATGTCTGGGGAAATGGCAGGCATGGAAGGGGTGTCAGTTGCCTTAGAATCACTTTTGATGATTAAAAAGGCAACTCACCCTTTAAATTTCCAATTGAATAAGCCCTTTCTGAAGTTTCTACAAAAACGCTGTCTATACGAAACCTTATATGCCC
>JAQQPU010001051.1:39684-83735 GCA_029168905.1 Artemia sp. Kazakhstan ARC1039
GGGGGGAGTGTCCTCCTCAAAAACATAATTTCTATCTGGAAATCAACTATGCTGAACAAAATGGCTATCTCAAAATTTTGATTGGATGTGTTTTGGGAAATGGTGGGCATGGAAGGGGTGTTAGTGGCCTTCCAATCACTTTTGACTATTCAAAAGGAAACAAGCCACTCCAATTTCCAATTGAATGAGCCCTTTTTGAAGTTTCTATAACAACTTCTTTGATACAAAGTGCTCTGCTCTAAAGGAAAAAAAAAATTATAAATAACACATTGTGCGAACATTGTTCTTATATGCCCCCTGGACATAACTTAAAACCCTTGCCCTGAGGGTTGTGGTTTAAGGCACATATTCTTGAACTAATTGACTTACAACAATTTGGAAACCTGAAGGAGACATCTACTTCACACTATCTTGTTAGTCTTCTTGACACCATTCTTAAGAACCTTGAAAACCCTGATACTTGGTTGAATCTTTTATTAATTGATGTCCAGAAAGCATTTGACCTGATTGACCACAATATCCTCTTGAATAAACTGCTGATGGAGTTTCAAGTGAGTCCCTTTCTAGTTAAACTTGTTGCCTCCTTTTTAACAAATAATTTTCAAGTGCTTAAATATAAAAATGTTTATTCCAATCCCCTTTCTATCTTTTGTGGGGTGCCCCAGGGAACTGTGATGGATCCCATTTTATTTGTTATAATGATTAATAGCCTCATGACCACACAGAGCAATGGAAGTATGTGGACGACCTGTCTGCACTTGAGGTATGTCGACAAAATATTAAAAGCTCAATTATAAAATTACTTGATGATGTCACCCAGGAGGCTTCTTTGTCAAAGATGAAAGTTAATGCTAATAAATTGTCAGTTATGACAGTTAATTTTTTAAAATCACCCCCTTCTTTCATAAACCCCATTCCTCCCAAAAATCTCTGTCACATGCATGCCAAGCTCATGTTCAGCAGCCCACTGTCAGGGAAGTCAGAGAAGGTCATGTGCGCCTACCTTTTGATATGGACAGGAGACAAGAGACGAGAAATCTTTGACACATTCACAGTATGCAGTGATGACTGACAAGATCGAGGTCTATCTGACCAAGTTTCATGAATATGTGGCACCAAAAACAAACAGCCTTTTTGCAAGATTTTTGTTCCACAAGAGAGATCAAACGAATTTAGAGACTATTGAAAATTTCATTACAGAACTGAAAAAGCTTGTTAGACCACGTAGGCATGATAAACCCAATGAAATAGTACAAGACCATATAGTTTTTGGAATACAAGATACCCAAATAAGACAATGGATACTGATAGAGGGAGACTCTCTTACATAGCAAACAGCAGAACAGAAATGCAGACTGTACAAAACAACCCTGGCGCAATTGAAAACGTTTGAAGGAAAAGAGGCTACCATAAAGAAGGAAGTAGACCTACTGCATAGGAGTACACATCACTCAATGGAAAGAAACAAACAGGACCATAGATATTCAGACCCTTGGAAATCCTGAGTCTGCTATTTCTGTGGTGGGGAGTTCATGCCAAACCATTTGTGCCCAGTCAAAGGGAAGACTTGTGCCAAGTGCAAAAAGCCTAAACATTTTGCATGTGTTTGCAAAAGCTCGAAAGCTGTTGCAGATGACAACATCAAATTCAGGATGCAAGGAGACAGAAGATGAAATCTTCCTGCATGCAATTGAGATGACTGACAGTAAAGCTGAAGTTTTTGTCATGCTCAGTATCAACAATCAGATTCCAGTTTGTTTTAAACTAGATACTGGGGCACAAGCTAACATTCTCCCTGCTAAGTACTTTGATGTACTTAAACCAAAACCAGACATCATGCCAACTCAGAAACTGACTAACTGATCCAGCATTGATATGAACCTAGTGAAGTTGGTGATGAACATAGAAACTGAACCAACCATGGATAATGTCAGCAACACTGCTGAAAAATACAAGGACCTATTCAAAGGTATTGGAAAATTAGAAGGAAAATGCCATATTTATTTGAAGGAGGGCAGCATGCCAAAGGTGTATCCACCAATAAAAGTGCCTGCATCTCTCAAAGATGAGCTGAAACAAGAGCTAGACAGAATGGAGGAACAAGGTGTAATAGAGAAGGCAACCCCACCCACAGAATGGGTAAATGCCATGGTCACCATTGAAAAAAAGGAAGGGAGCTTAAGAATCTGCATTGATCCAGTGGACCTGAACAAATCCATCAAGCACCCATTCTACCCCATAGCTACTCTCAAAGATATAACCACGGAAAATTACATGGAGCAAAATACTTCAGCAAGCTGGATGCTAGATCTGGTTGCTTCTCTTGGATCACTACTGGTTGCTTGTCTTGGATCACAAATCGTCTCTTATGACAACTTTCAATACTATTCATGGTAGATACCACTTCAAACACATGCCTTTTGGGATAGTTTCAGCACAAGACAAGTTCCAAAGGAAAATTGAAGAAGCCCTTGAAGTGTTAGAGAGGTTTGCAGTCATCATCAATGACCTACTGGTTTACAGCTCAACTATAGAAGAGCATGATAGGCAACTTTCCACTGTACTGGAAAGAGCAAGAGCCAAAGGGATAAAATTCAATCAAGAGAAGTGCACCTTCTGTGTACAAAGTGTGTCCTACTTTGGACATATTGCAAGCTCAAGCAGAATGCAACCCAATCCACAAAAACTGCATGCAATCAATAACATGCCAAGACAAAACAATAAGGAGGAATTGGCCCAATTTGCTAGGAATGTTGAACTTCTTGGCTGAATACATCCCTAATCTTTCCTTACAAAACAAGGACTTGCAAGACCTTCTAAAGCAGAAGGAATTTATCTGGAAAGAGAAACATAACAAAGCCTTAAATGCAGTTGAGAAGTCAATGGTATCACACTTGAGTTTCTTCAACCCAACTTGCAAATCACTAGATCTCACTGTTGATGCTTCTTCACATGGCCTTGGAGCATACATCTTGTCAGAAGGAAATGTCATCACTTATGCATCCAGGTCATTGAACACAACTGAACAGAAGTACTCACAACTCGAGAAGGAGTTGTATGCTATTGTTTTTGGTTGTAGATATTTTCACCATTATCTATATGGCTGGAAAATAAGAGTCACTACAGATCACTGTCCACTGGAGGCTATACTGTCAAAGCCTCTTCAGATAGCACCGCCAAGAATTCAAAGAATGATGCTACAAATTCAACCATATGATCTGACCTTTACTTACTGACCTGGAAAAGAGATACCCATAGCAGATGCATTATCAAGATTACATCTTGCTGACACTGATGAGAGACTACATAGGGAGCTGGAAAACTATGTTCATCAAGTAGTTAGATTTCTACCTGTCAGCAACACAAAACTCACAGGAAATACAGGAAGACTTTCAGCTGGCTAAACTGTCCTGCATCATAAGCAAAGGATAGCCAAGCAGCTGCAAGCTCTGCAGTATGGATCTTTTGCCATACTGGACAGTCCAGAAGGAGCTTACCTTTCAAAATGGCATTATATTCAAGGGCAAGAGAATAGTAATCCCTGAGATACTTAGGTCCAACACACTAAAACAACTGCATGCATCTCGCCTAGGGATTGAAAAAACCAAGCAGCAAGCAAGAATGCTTGTCTATTGGCCAGGTCTGAATGCAGATATTGAAAAAATAATCCAAACATGTTCTGCATGTCAGAAGTTCAGTCAGAACAATCAGAAAGAAACCCATATCCTGACTAAGATACCACAATTGTCATGGCAGTATGTTGCATCAGATCTATTCAGCTGGAAGGGCAAAACTAACCAGGTTTTGGTTGATTATCATAATAGGTTTTTTGAGGTGGACAAACTCAAAGATATGACCTCAGGTGAAGTCATTGCAAAGCTCAAATCACACTTTGCAAGGCATGGTATCCCCTATTCATTGATGACAGACAATGGAAGCCAGTACACCTCGTCTGAGTTTCAAAAATTCACATCTGACTGGGGCATCAAACATGTCACATCCAGCACAAACTTTCCACAATCCAATGGACTTGACAAAAAAACCATCCAGACATGTAAATAGATTCTCCTGAAGTCTGCTGAAAAAAATGATGACCCTTACCTTGCTCTACTCAAATATAGGAATACGCCAGTAGATGGGTTTGCCTCACCACCTCAGCTGTTAATGAGCCACCAGTTGTGGTCCATTGTCCCATGTGCTCCAGATCACCTGCAAAAGAAGGTAGTTCCAACTGAAGAATTCAGATGACACTGCACAGAAGCACAGACACATCTAAAAATGAGCTATGATCAACATGCCAAAACCTTGAAGTCAGTAAAACCTGCCAACACCATCCTGTATCAAAAGCAACCCAATGGGGTCTGGGACACTGCCTGTGTTATAGTGATGGCTGATAGCCCAAGATCCTATCACCTTTTGCAAAGAGAAGGCAAAGAACTGAGAAGAAACAGAAAACATATATGTGAGTCTTCTCCCTGGATCGACCTCCCCAGAGTAGCTAAGATACACTGGAGACAATGCGGGGACACCAACATGTGGAATGCCATTGGGACCAGCATCAATTCTGAACCCTGTGCCAGACAGGATAACATAACTGATCACCACTGCAATGAAAATGCTGATACTGATAGTGCTAGGGAAGGTAATATCACTACAAGGTCTGGCCAGATTGTAAGACCCCCTTCTTGATTGAACTTGTAACCCTCAGCAGTATTCACTGCATGTATATAGTTGAAGTGCATCAAAGAACCAAGAACACAATAGCCACAACAGTTTATTATGTCATCTGATCAGCTAGTTAAATAATACAAAGAAGATGCAAGCTGGGTGCCATCTGCAATGAGTGATTCATAGTTCAGAGAAGTAGTAGGATGAGTCTTTAGAATTATGGAAGAAGGAGGATGAAGCAATATGATCTTGTGCTTGTGTTGATGCTTGCTTACCTTGCTTGTGTTTGCTGCCCTTGCTTGTGCTTATGCTTTATTATCTTGTAGGTGCCTGGGTCTAAATAAATCTTAAATTGAGAAACACTACATTATTGTCAAGTGGATACAGAGTTTCCTTTCAGAAAAAATGCAAGTTGTAAGAGTTCATAACTCTCAAGGTGTCCCTCATTTCACCTTTTCAACAACTGTTTTAATTCCCCAAGGGGACCATTCTTGGGCCAAGTCTCTTCAACTTATATATAAATGATGCAACCAATCTTCTCTCAAACCTCCTCACTCTTTATTCTGATGATTCAAAACTTGTTGGTAAAACAGCCACAACCTCTGACTGGCAATCTATTCAAAAGGACCTTAATATTCTTGGGACTTGGGCTGATACATGGCTCCTCTTGTTCAATGCTGACAAATGCCATGTAATCCACTTTGGCAATCATAACACACATCAGCAATACCATTTCCCAGGCAACACCCTTTTTGCAGTCTCTGAAGAAGGAGATCTTGGAGTCATTGGTGATTGTCAACTAAAGTTCAGCACCCATGCAAAATCTGTATTGTTGTCTGCCCTCCAATCTCTCATAATGATCAAAAGAACTATCTCTGGCAGACACAAAGTGTGTTTATGAAGCTCTATAAGGCACTAGTTTGCCCCATACCTAGAGGTTGGAATGTCCCTGGCATCACCCTATTTCAAGAAGGACAAAGAAATTCTAGAAAGAGTTCAGCAAAGAGCAACCAAATTGATTGAAGGCCTCCAATAAATGCCATAAAAAGAGCCTTTGTCACTTGAAGCTTCCTTCTCTTGCATACCAGAGGAATTGTGGTGACATGATAATGACCCACAAAATTATTTCCAAAAATGTTCTCCCTTGTCTCCTTACCCCCCAGAATGTTCTGTGACTAGAGGTCATTCCAAAAAGATCTTCAAGCAGCACTCCTTAGTCTGAGAAAGCAGCAAGAGTACATGTACAACTGGGAAACTGCTGAGTCCTCTACCCAAATTTAGCAAAAAAAAAAACAACATAGAAGTCATAACAGATCATTACAAGTATGACAATCCTTAATTTTGCTCCAAGCTGCAATTTAAGGATGGCCACCACCTAAGTGAGCAGTAACTAGGGGAAAATTTAATTTTTGTTTTCTCATTAGTTGTTTTTTTTTCATTTTAGGCAAATATGCAACACCAGACATAATAGTGAAGCACACCAAGGCAAATTGTTTGGCTTGTCTTATCTATTATCATATGACAGCAAAAATAGGGATTACAATTTTGAAAGTTTTGCCTGCATAAGCTCTCTCAATTTGCTAGAAATGACAACTATAATCTATTTGAAACTAAATTTGTAGTTTCAGCTAAGCACTGAATTCTTCTTGTGAACAGTAATATCCTAGATATTGATGTCTAGCTAGAGACATGTCTAGACACAAGATTTTAGCTAGACATGCATATGAATGCTGCTTAACCTAGCCCCTTTCCAAGATAGAAAAAAAAAACTAAACTAGAATTTTACTCAATAGGTATAGACCTGTAAAATAGCAAATTTTTGTAAATTTCTAGGTGGCACTATAATTTAGCAAAGATGAAAGTGAAAATATCATTTGATGCCTTTTTTATGCTCTTTCATAATTCAATAATTACTTGTGGGGCTAATTGCATCTTGAGCCCTTAAAGGGGCCCATAAGATATTTTATATGAATTATGAAATAGCATAAAAAAGCATCTAATGATGTTTTCACTTTCATCCTAGCTAAATTATATAGCCCACTGCAAAGTTACCATGAAACTTACCCACCCCCAGCCCCCTAATGTGCAAATATATACCCTGAATTGCAGACAGCAAAGTTTTGAATTGCAAAATACAGTGCTATTTTTGTTGATGGCATTTGAAAAACTTGAAATGGTAAAATTATACTTGAGCTACTTTTGGCTATCTGGAAAGGGGTTAGATTAGGAAAATGAAACTTTCAGGGATGGGTCTACAGGCTAAAGTGTGTCCTGGGAAGGTATTTTGAAGTACCTACCTCCACTCCTTCTCCCTCTAGATGGTCTTGACCTTTGATGACCTTTAAAAATCTATGTGTTATAAAAGTGAAACCTAACAAAATAGATCTTCTGCTTAAATGAAGTACAACAAAATTGTTTTCAGCTTCACAACTTTGCTCAATCCCAATTTATAATGTTTTAAAGATATGCAAATACATTTCCTAAATTTTGAAAAAAAAAACTCAAATAATAGGAATTATATTTTCAGAACTAAAGCCAGAGAAAAAGAAACTGACAACTAAAAATTAAGACAAAATGTTATTTTGTCAAATTTTCAATAGGTACCTGTCATGTAGGCAAATTTAAGGACTCTCTAGAGGGAGAAGGCAAGGATATATGTACTTCAAAATACCTTCCCGGGACATAGTTTAGCCTGTAGACCCATACCTGAAAGTTTCATTTTCCTAATCTAACCCCTTTCCAAGATAGCCCAAAGTAGCTAAAGTAAAATTTTACCCTTGAAACAGTAGGAAAATAGTTTATAGAAAAGGTCCATTGACCCAGAAAAGGTGATCAACACACACACTCTCAGTCCAATTGGCTCAAGTGACCACATGCCAGTTCTCTCATCTATTCAACTCAACTCCAAACCATCAAAATATACCAAGCAATCCTTTACAAATTACAAGATGATGGTGGAAGAGCTGTTAGATGCTAACCTGGAAACACTTATATCAGAAGATGTCAAAGCCTCATGGCTAACTCTAAAACAGACCTTACTAGAGAGCCAAGCCAAACACACCAGCATAACATGGAAAAAGAAACCCAAAACTCTACCTTTCCTCACCCCAAAAATCAAGAAACTACGCAACAGGAAGAAAAAACTTTGGGAGAAGTACATGAAACAAAAGACTACAGCTTTGTACGAGCAGTACAAAACTGCAAGGAACCTCCTCAGAAAAGAAACTAGAAAACTGACCTCAAACTACAAAGAACGACTGGCCAAAAACGTCAAGGAAAACCCAAAATTATTCTGGAAATACATCTCCCATAAGAAGCCAGGCAGACACACTGTACCAGACCTGGTAAGCAACAACTCTTTATCCTCTTGCCCCTCTGAAAAAGCAAACCTGCTTAATCAGTAGTTTGCCTCAGTGTTCTCCATGGATGACCCCCAATCAACCCCCCCACCAGCAGAACAGGCTCACACTCCCTTCCCAATGGTACACTCACCAGTCACAATTGAAGAAGTAACCAAACAGCTTAAGGACCTCGATCCCAATAAATCGACGGGACCTGATGGTCTCAGCCCCAACTGATGAAGGAATTAAGCCCTGCAATATCAGCCCCACTGGTAAAACTATTCAATCTGTCGCTTGCACAAGGAAAGCTTCCTGGGGACTGGAAGAAGGGAATAGTCATCCCAATTCACAAGAAGGGTAGCAAAACTTCTGCAGCAAACTACAGACCTATCAGCCTTACATGTGTGGCATGCAAGGTCATGGAGAGAATCATAAACAAGCGTATCATTAACCATCTTGAGGCCAACTCACTTATCAGCAGTAGTCAGCATGGTTTTCGCTCAAAGAGATCAGTGGACACAAACCTTCTTGAGTCATATAGTCTTGTAACTGACCTACTAGAGAGAGGATTACCTGTGGATATAATATTGTTAGACCTAGCCAAAGCATTTGACAAGGTTTGTCACCGATACCTCATTCACAGGCTACTTACTCTATCTGTTAGTCCACAAGTGGTCAGTTGGACAGAGGACTTTCTGAGGGACAGAAAACAGCAAGTGAAAGTGATAACTGGACCAAATAGCCATGTCCTTTCTGACAAAATCAAAGTCACTAGTGGGGTTCCCCAGGGCAGCGTCCTGGGCCCCACCCTGTTTAACATCTACATAAATGAGCTACCCCTCATCACCAGCAACAAAACCACCCTATATGCCGATGATTTGAAACTCATAGGTCCTGCCAACACCTCTTCTTCCATCCAATCCCTCCAAACTGATCTCAACCACATGTGCTCCTGGGTCAAAAGATGGCTGCTGGAATTCAACGCAGAAAAATGCAAGGTCATACACTTTGGACACAAAAACCCCAAACATCAGTACCTCATGACCCAAAATTCTGGAAGTCACCACACAATTGAGCCTGTCCAGGAGGAGAGTGACCTTGGCGTCATTGTTGACTCCCAGTTGAAATTCAGCTCCCACTCACAAAAAATCTCAGCCAATGCTAGTAGAGCCCTAGGCATCATCAAACACATCATCACCAGTAGGAGTAAACACGTAATCACCAAACTCTACAAAGGATTAGTAAGACCTAGACTGGAGGTGGGGACAATACTGGCCACCCCTTGATTCAAAAAGGACAAGACAGTTCTTGAGCAAATCCAACAAAGGGCCACTAAGATGATTGTTGGCATGGAAAACAAGACATACAGTGAACAGCTGAAGGAACTCAACCTCCCCTCCTTAGTATACAGACAGAAACGTGGAGACATGATCCAGGCGCACAAACTCCTCTCAACCAATCAAGAAAATGAGATCCTGGAGATTGACACCTCCCACAAAACATGAGGACACCTTAGACAAATCCGCAAACATCACGCTACAACTGGAGCAAGATGCAATTTCTTCTCGAATCGGATTGAGAACCTCTGGAATAACCTCAAGGAGGACACTGTTGCTGCTGAATCAACAGATGCTTTCAAACGCCATCTGGATGCTGAGTGGAAAGATACACCATGGAAGTTTGACTGGGAAGCACCAGAATCTTCCACCAGAACTTAACCAACTACAACAGTCATCATAAGGAGTGATTCAACAGGATTGAAAGTCCTTATTTCACTCCAAGCTGTGATTTAAGGTAAGGTATATTTGAGTTGCCTGAGAAATGAGGTTTGAATTGCTACAAATAAGTATTTTTGGAAGATATTACCCTTGAACAACTTATTTATAAACTTATGATACAATTTAACCACTTTTCAATAACTTAACTAGCCTAGTGTTGATAACTTCTTTGTGTGGTTACAAAAATGAAATACCTTTGGGCCCCTATAAGGGCTCAAAATGCAACTAGCCCCACAAGTGATTAGGCCTATTGAATTACAAAACAGAATAGAAAAGGCATCAAATGGCATTTTCACTTTCATCTTAGCTAAATTATGCCACCTAGAAATTTGCCCAAATTTCTAAGACTTAGAAATCAGAAGAGGGTTAGCCTAATTTGGAAGCTTGGCAATATCTTCCCAGAATAAATGTTTTCGGACCAGGATTCATTAATGAAAATTCAATTTCCCTAGCCTAACCCCTTCTCAAGATAGCAAAATAAATTAATGTGGCTTCATCAGGAGGGGATGGGGTGAATTTTCAAAAAAAATTGTTATTTGAACTTGAGTGGGCTAGTGTGTTCACCATGTCAATAATAAACCATGTATATATTTTTATAAATAAGTTAATAACATTGAGTAGGTGGTCCATATATACCAAATCATATTATTGAGTTAGGACTAAAGTGAATACACCTTTTGATGCCTTTTTTATGCTGATTACAAATATAATAAGCATTTCTATTGGAAATGAATTTCAGCCCCCCCCCCCTATATATGCCAATTCAGGGTTAGGTTAGGTATAGCCTAGGCTATATAGGGGGAGGGCTGAAATTCATTTCTGATAGAAATGCTTATTATATTTGTAATCAGCATAAAAAAGGCATCAAATGGTGTATTCACTTTATTTGAAACTCAATAATATGATTTGGAGTCAATATATACCAAATCATATTATTGAGTTAGCCTAGGACTAAAGTGAATACACCATTTGATGCCTTTTTTTATGCTTATTAGGAATATAGGCTAATAAGCATTTCTATTGGAAATGAATTTCAGCCCCCCCCTATATATGCCAATTCAGGGTTAGGTTAGGTTTAGCCTATATAGGGGGGGGGGCTGAAATTCATTTCCAATAGAAATGCTTATTATATTCATAATCAGCATAAAAAAGGCATCGAATGGTGTATTCACTTTATTTGAAACTCAATAATATTATTTGGTATATATTGACCTGATTTGGTATATATTGACCGAGTAGGCTACCTGAAGTTCAGCTTTTTCCACTTCCCATTGAGTCCTTTCAATCTCAAATCTAGCCCATTCATGTTGGATATAATGCAAGATTCCTGGAATGGTGTATACTGGGCCAGGATTGTTTGGCTCGTCACATTTGACAGACTGCATATCATTTTGATTATGCAAGCTTTGGTTTTCATCCATTGCAACTAAGGAGTATCCTATTTATATTACTTTAATAAATACATTATAATTAATAAAAATTTTGTCCAATTAATGATAATTATGAAGATGCAAGGATAATGAATATAATGGGTTAGGCTGCGTCTACATTCAGCGTTCTATGGAAATCTGGCATACATAAGCCCCGTTTTTTAGCACTAAGATCTTACATCTCAGATCTTACATCTTTCTGCAAAGATTATCGTTTTTTAACTCATCTTTGTTCTAAGATCTTACAGCTCACTGATGTTAGCAAAAAGTGTGAAGACCGCCACTGTTTTGCCATATAGAACAATTATGAGAGAACTTTGATGATCTACTCATCATTGTTCTCAGACCGCTCATCAGAGCAGAATGATGAAAGACGTTTGCACAAAAACGACCAAAGATGTAAGATCTTTGTTCAAAGATTTCACTTTTAAGCATTTTCTGACAAAAGATGTAAGATCTTAGCACATTGATGAGTGAAAAAACAGGCCTATAGCAATCTAAACTGGCAAAAATTTCAACAAATTCAAAAAATCAAAATGTAGCCGTGTAATATTAGTAATATTGGAATACTGTAATAGCAAGAGTAAAACTCTTGAAAAGTTTTACTCTTGCTTTTTTTTATTAACTCAACTAAAATCTAAAGTCTAATTTACTCAGTTTTTCCACAGAACTAGGATGATTTTGTACTGTTCTAAATATTTACATTAGCTTCTTTATCCATATTTTCTATTAATTGACTTTATTTCCAGCTTTTTTTTAGTTTTGCTCGGGCAGCCTGTTCTTCTATTTCACATCAGGTGGGCTTCTCAGTTGATACTATTTGGCCCTTTTCCTTTTGCTTCGCTCTGTGGTCTACAGAGCTACTGGCTTGGTTGCCTCTTATTTATTAGATATCCTCAGATTTCTTTCAGTAGATCTTCTATGGAAATCTGGGATGCATAGCAATCTAGACTGGCAAAAATTTAAACAAATTCAAAAAATCAAAATGTAGCCGTGTAATATTAGTAATATTGGAATACTGTAATAGCAAGAGTAAAACTCTTGAAGAGTTTTACTCTTGCTTTTTTGTATTAATTCAACTAAAATCTAAGGTCTAATTTACTCAGTTTTCCACAGAACTAAGATGATTTTGTACTGTTCTAAATATTTACATTAGCTTCGTTATCCATATTTTCTAGTAATTGACTTTATTTCTAGCTTTTTTTTTTACTTATGCTCGGACAGCCTGTTACATAAAAAAGCAGGTTTTTAACTGAAATCAGTGTTTTCTTTGCATAATGACTGTGGAAATAGGTTCCGGTGATTCGAAGACATTTTATGACGACATTAAACTAAGACACAGAAGTTTTGACTAACTTTCAGTTGGCTGTAGTTGTTCTAGGTTCAGTCCCTTTTCCACCCTTGATTCAGATCTACAGGTAAATTGGGGGGGGGGGGTCAACAGAACCCTTCCTGCCCCCAAGATTTTTCATACGTTCTCATTCCTTTTTTTCTGTTTTTCACTCTTCTTTTTTTAATAAATTTGTCAATTTGGTTAATTATTGGCGCCCTTGTCACATCCCCCAAAGATTTTGTTTATTGGCACCTTTTTCGCATTACCTCCCCCCTAAGATTCTGTTTATTAGCACCCTTGTCACATTGCCCCCCCCCCCCCAAAGATTTAAATCTAGATCCATCCCTGTCTCCTGTCTAGTCTAGGACTTTTCCATAATTTAATTGAGGCTGAAATCTAGATATGTTCTTTCAAATTAGAATTTTTTAGTATCCATCTTCTTTAGGCGATTCTAAGATGTAAAAGTGACGAAAGCTAAGTTTTCTAATTATGAATTATTTCATGTCAGAATAGTTGAGGATGAGGGAAAGAGTGAGGAATATATCTTTATGCAAGTAACAATTCGTAAAATAAATTAATTAGGATGTTTCACAGTGGAAGGTCTTGTAGATTTGTACCAATTTTAGGTATTGCAGAAATTTTTAGATACTCAAGTTGATCATCGATGCTATTGCCGAATCAATAAGTCAACATTGTATCGAAACTATATCGGCACAATATTAACCTTCACTGACACGTTTTGAAAAAGAATGTATCTATTGCTATATCTAACTGCCAATAACACGAATAAGAAACTATTGTGTACCGAAAATAAAACATCAAGTGTCAA
Source organism: Artemia sp. Kazakhstan ARC1039 (assembly GCA_029168905.1). Lineage (NCBI taxonomy): Eukaryota > Metazoa > Arthropoda > Branchiopoda > Anostraca > Artemiidae > Artemia > Artemia sp. Kazakhstan ARC1039. The sequence goes on from JAQQPU010001051.1 coordinate 53,064, forward strand.
TCGTGAAATTCATGTTTAACAGCAAATATATATATTGACGTGTCAAAAAACTTTTAACATTAACAATGACAATTTTTGAAGAAACCTGCTTAGTTTGTAGAAGAAATTTGTTTCGGTGGTGAATTACTAAAATATTTTCGATATACTTGAGATTAAGGCACTAAAAGGAAGAAAATCTTAATGAAAATTTATTACATATCACTCTCGTAGACCCAGATTACTAATTAAAAGATAATTGCAAATAGAAAACATTCTAAACGTTTATAATAAAAAAAGAAAATGCTCCAAATATACGCATACTTGTTTCCAGTATAATGCAGTTTTAGCCCGTAATGGATTTAACAAGGCGAGTATTCCCTCTTTGTTTGTATTAAGTTTGACTTCAGAGGTTTATCTCAGAGACTTGAAAGAGAAGAGCACAGGAAAATAGAAATTGTGTGGGAAGTGCACAGAGACCATTTTTGTAATTGACGTAGTCAACTAAGAATTAAAGGTGTGTTTATGTTTTTAAATTTCTATTAGAGTGGATTATTGAATTAACCATTGCCCATAAAGCCTTTAATCATGTCCTCTACTTGCATCAGCTGTTCAAGGATTTTTGATCAGTATAAAATAATAGAATTAATCTACCCTTGTTAACAATTTGATTTTCATACAAAGGGGTAAATTTCTATTATCGCTAGAAGAAAAGAAGGCAAAGATAAGCTCCAATTTAATTAGCTATCGTGATAAAATGGATTTATGGTTGTTTGGTGAGGTTGTGGTTGTTGCCTTAGTTCTCCCTTTATAGTGGAGATACTTGTAGTCCTAAGGTAATTAAACTTTGGTTGCGTGCCTTAGGCTAGGGCCTGACAAATGTGGCGTACCAGCTGGGAATATTCGAAGGACTAAATCAAGATTGTAGAGAGGTTGGCTATAACACAATACTTTTATTTAGTTAACACACAACGGTACAGGTCTTACAACATATATAAGCCGCTGGGACTGGTTGTCCCAGGAACTCAACAAGTATAAGAAATCTACAATAAAGTTCAATGCAATAAGATACTTTGACACTTACGATAATCCAACAATATTCCAAGGTATTTCTAAAATCAACGGACCAGAGGTTAGTCCGGCATAAAATTAGTACAAGCCTCTCCGTTCACTTAAAATGTATCTTTTATACATTTCATCAACCACATCTTATCGGGGCCATTGACGCAAATAGCAAGGAAGGGGTGATTTATCAATTTCCTATTAAGCATACACATGCCAGGATGTGTCCTTTATCTTAATAAAAAGTGGTATTTTGAAACTTGTATTTGCGTATTTATGTTTTTATTAAAATCCCAAATTTGACTTAATTAGAAAGCATCACCACAATACTTCCGACTTTGAGAAGAGTTGCCCCAACTCTCAATATTTTACTTTTAAAACAACTTAATTTTGTACATGGTTTACTGCCATTTTTGGGTCATTCTGTGCATATACCCTCAATGTTTTTTTTTAGGGTCATGTGAAATGCCAAATGTATAACATGTCCTTTCTTCCAAGGATATCATTTTTTTGGAATTTGTCCTTGTAATTCTCTTTTCTCTCTTTTTCTTTTTGTCTTTAACACTATAAAATTCTCTTTTCACCCTCATTCTTATATGTATCTTCTGTTTTAGTTTAACCCACAGTGACTGAAGCATTATATTAGTGTTTTTTCTTAAATTAGATTTAAAGATATATTAGAAACTATTTGATTAAGGTGAGTTTGAAATTATTTCCCACTAATAATTTATTTTATCTGGGTGATGTGGTTGATTTACCATTTATCTTCCGGGTTAGAAATGCCCTGGATAAATTAAACATAACAATTTTGATTTTTAAACTTTCACATATTTTTCCAACACAAAGCGTTTTCACATATTCTTTCAATAATATAAAGCCATTTAGGCTATATAGCACTTTCTTTGATATTTTCTAGGCCTAAGTTAAGTTGTGATCTTATGTTACTTTATGATGAACTGGTAGCAAAGCTCTTTATTACTGCACACAGTTTCTAAGATTTTAGTGAACCAGTTATGGTTTGATTTCTGATGGTGTGAGCTGTTGGTATCAGGATACAATTGAACTGGCTTTGAAATTTGGTACTTTCCAAAAATACGTAAAAAAAAATTATTGCAAAATGGATCCGAAAGGATGTAACGAAAAAATTGGTTTCCAAAAAAAACTAAGGCTGTATCTAGAATAAATATTCACGTTAGAATACAAATAAAGCATAAATTAATACATTTATAGTAAAAAAACACTCAATTTTGTATATATAACTACATTCTCTCTTTTTTTTAAGCGAGAGGTTAATTATTTTTCACTCTTTTTATTTTAAACATGATATGCCGCTTAAATAGAAATATTATGTTTATTGCTGGCAATTTGTTGCATCATCCTTTTCAAACTTAATATAGAATTATTAATCATTTAACGGATAATTAAACAATAAAAAATATATTTATGCGTTGACTAGAATTCACAACGCTTATATATAACATTAAACCACTAGTTAACACTTAAAGTTACTTCTAAAAAAACATGTTAACACGGAATTTATGTTAACACGGTTAACATAAATTCTTTGGAAAAGTCTTCTGTCACTACGGGGTGGCGTTTACTGGCTTTAATGAACATGTTTAAACCATCTTTGCCATTTATTGGTGTTGAAAATTCATCGTTCATGCTCTAGAAATTTATTTGCTTATGTATAACTACAATACTTTTCTTATTATATGATTTCCGCAAAACTATGTTGTTTTCATCGCAGACATATATTCTGTGTCTACGGTATTTTACAAAAGATACCTAGTTTGCACCAAATTCTGTTTTTGCGATAGGTGTTATCAGTGGTTATTGCGCTTTTTCTCTATAATATCTTATATTACTTGTGACTTGCGTTTATCCTAAGTTTTATTTTTGCCTTAGTTTCATAGTGTAATTGAGTGTATCTGTGTCAGGTCACTTGTTTATTTAGGGTTTGACTTGTATGATCGTGGTAGCAGTAGCTTCGATTTGTTTCTTTTTCAAAGCCACTCATCACCATCATAATTGTCATATTCAAAATATCTACTTCGATATATTGATTATTATCTCTCACTTAAAGGTTAATTTGATACAAATTTCTGATATAAATTTGGTCAGCTTTGGTCGATCCCCCAAATGATATCACCCAACGTTTGTGGTCGTTAAAAAGGTCATAGAATTCATGTGGCATTTTGATATATACTGGTGCAATTGTTTCATTTATTTCCTTATCTGAAGAAATGGGCTCTGGTTTCCATGGTTTTGAGAAAAATCCTTTTTTTATTCTATTATTTGCACTATTTCTTCCTTTTCTTTATGCTGGTGCTTTAAAACATAGGTTAAGTTATTTGGTAGAATTTTCACAATTATGAATGGTCTGTCCCATTTCGGTTTTAACTTTTATTTTCCTTCCAGGTTGTTTTTGTGTACATAAACCAAGTCTCCTAAACATTAATTAGTCTTATTTTGGCCTTTTCTGTCATATTTTTGTTTTTGTTCTGTCTTCTCATCTTCCAAATTGTCTTTAACTTTTTCTATAGCATTTTTCATACGTCTAACCATTTCTTGTTTATATTGATCAAGATTGTAATATATTCTATCATTTTGTATTTCTTCCATACAAATTCTGGGATCTCTTATATGTTGTAAAAAGAATGGTGTTTCTTTTAGAAAACGTGAGAAAACCGTATTAACTGCAAAAGCAGCAAATAGTAGGTTATTATCCCAATTTTCATTTTTCCTGCCTTCCGTGTATTCCCAGCATATAAGCTAATTCTCTGTATTGCCGTCCAATTTTTCCATTAGCTGAAGCCATATACGAGGATGTATACCAGCGTTTTACACCTAAATATTCTGTAATTTCTTCAAATAATTTTTCTCTAAAGCATGGCCCATTGTCACTAAGTAAAATTCGAGGGAAAATCCCGTGTTCCAAAAACAGTCTGTTGACTAAACCTTTTGCTACAGTGCTTACTTTTTTGTCTTTAATTGGGAAAGCGTACAAATAGAAATTGAAATGATCAACAATGGTTAAACAATCCACCAGTTGATCAACAACTAGTGGACTTCCTCTTGCCCTCCAAATGTCTATAGACATTAATTCTCCTACCCCTGAAGGGGTTGGGGTATTTACCTAATTCAGCCTTAGGCGTCTTTCGTGGCAACTTTTGTTTGGCAAACTCTTGACAGCCTTGTATGAAAGTTTTTACTTTTGAGTACATTTTTGGAAAATAAAAATTTTCTTTTATTTTACCAACAGTTTTCGTTTCTCCCATGTGGTAGTCACTTGTTGCGTGTGCCATCTGTAAAATGTCTCCTTCCACCGATTTTGGAATTACTGGAATAATTTTTAATTCATTTTTTATACTCTTTTGGCGCTATGTAATATCTTATCAAAAGATTTTTACTTTCATCCAGATCAAAATTATCTAAATCCTTCAAAAAATGTTTCCACTGGCAATAGTCAAGAAAAAAGTCAATACCTGGAGATTATGCATAGATTTTAGAGCGCTAAATGCAATCACGGTAAAGGACGTTATAAAATTACCACGAATTGATACGATATTAGATTCTCTGGGTGGTTCAAAATACTACACTGGTTTTGACCTAATAGCGGGATATTGGCAAATAGCCTTAGACCAGAAACAAAGCACAAGGCAACAATAATCTTAGACAGTAGAAGAACTTTCACATTTGAATGCATGCCTTTTGGCTTATCATTTAGTCCAAACTGCTTTAGTCGATAAATGAATTTAGTGTTAAAAGATAACAAACCAGAAAGCGAAAAAGATACCTTGGCTTACTTAGATGATGTAATTTTGATTACTGAAAACCTGGAGGACCATTTAATTGGACTTAGGAGAATACTGGGAAAGTTCGAAAAAGCAGGCTTAAAATTAAAACCAGAAAAGCTGAAAATAGTATTACCAAAACTGGTTATCCTTGGACATCTGATAAACCAAGGTACTATTTCGCCAAATCTGGGAAAATTTACGGCCGTAGAACAGTTACAACCACCAAAAGATCAAAAAAGCTGTAGATCAGTGTGTGGTTTGTTAGGTTATTTCTGACGATATATTAAAAATTATTTAAATGGTATCACCAGCCACCAGCTGTGGTAAAATGGATTTATGGTTGTTTGGTGAGGATGGGGTTGCCTTACTTCTCCCCTTATAGGGGAGATACCTTTGGTCCTAAGGTAATTACACTTTGGTAGCGTGCCTTAGGCTAGGACCTGACAAATGGGGCGTACCAGCTGGGAATATTCGAGGGACTAAATCAAGATTGTAGAGAGGTTGGCTATAACACAACACTTTTGTTCAGCTAACACACAACGGTAGAGGTCTGATAACATATATAAGCCTTTGGGACTGGTTGTCCTAGGGAGTCAATAAGTATAAGAAATCTACAATAATGTTCAATACAATGAGATACTTAGACATTTACAAAAATCCGACAATATTCAAAGGTATTTCTAAAATCGGCGGACCAAAGGTCAGTCCGGCATGAAATTAGTACAAGGCTCCCCGTTCCAATAAAATGTATCTTTTATACATTTCATCAACCACATCTTATCGGGCCCATTGACGCACATAGCAAGGAAGTGGTTATTTCTCAATTTCCTATTAAGTATACACATGCCAGGATATGTTCTTTATGTTAATAAAAAGTGGTATTTTGAAATCACCACTCAATGAAAGAACTATTACATTTTGTTGGTCTGTGTGTTATCATTTCTTTGCCTCGGTTATAAACGCAGAAACTCTGACAAAATCACCTACAGAAGTTAGTCGTAAAGTAGATAATATTAAATTTGTATCATAGGTGTGTTGGTCATCTTTTGGATTGTCTAAGGTATTCTAATTATCATTCTAATTAAATATAATTGTGAGGTCACCGTGGTACTGCCACACATTTTTAGGTTTTAATCTAGATTCATTTTGAAACTTGCCATTGACTACTCTCGAGGAAGGCAGACTTATGGTTAAAAGATACGGAAGTTTGACGGAAAAATTTCAGATTGTCATCATTGGCATGGATAATCCATAATGGACTGAATAACTGAATATAATGGACTATATACCTCCCCTTCAGTTCCCACTCTGAAAGATCTGCCTTAAGGAGAGAGAAACATCCTCCTTTTAACCTCAGACAAGAATTTTACCCTGCTTTCAAAACTGAATTCCTTACTAATCAATCTTGACTAAGGTCTACATTTTCACAAAAACTTCAGAAGCTGGAATCTTACCACCCCTATGAAATATGTTGGATTTGATAACATAAAAAAAGAACAAAATCACAGAGCAGCATATTTATGTGCTTGCATAAAATGGTTTTAAAAAGCTTAAACTACTGTCAATCCAGTCTCTTTAAAACAGATTTAAATTTATTTATTTTCGACTTGCAGTGATCCTGATGGAATTCAGCACTTGGGTAGCCGTTTTGGCTTTCAACGCTATCTATAGATATAAATCTATGGAATATCTATGGAGATTTATATCTATAGATATAAATCTACAGCGGTACAGCCTAATTACTAAAAGGTGGTAGGCTATTATAAGTATCTATAGCAAATATAGTAACAAAGTTTATCTCATCCCCTCCTCTGAACTCAGTGGTGTGACTTTATTTGAACTTAGGGGGGGGGCGACTGGAAAACCTCTCGTGGCTCCCTGGTTTGGCCTAGCTATCACAGAGCTGTTTAAGACCAAGGCATCTGCTTAGAACTAACTGTTAGTGCACAACCGATCCTGTGAAGGAAACAGTCAAACTCTGGAAACTATAAAAAAGAATTTCTAAATTAGACTAGGCCTACTTAATTAGGTACATTTTCTGATTAATTCACTAGCCTAGTGAGATAGGCCTAGGCTAGCTGCAAAATAGACATACCTTTAGAATCAGAATGTCATCCTGAATTCAAACACGATATTCATTTCTATTGGAAATGAGCCCCTCCCTAATGTGCAAACATACACTCTATGCACTGAATGCTCCATTAATCACTCATTCTTCAATCTGATTTAACAGTTTGGCATCAAAATAATTGAAAATTCAGTGTAGCCTATATACACAATTCAGGGTATGTTTGAAAATTAGGGGGGTTTGGATAGCCTAATCCTAATTTCCAACAGTAATGGGTAAATTTCTAGGTGGCACTATAATTTAGCTAGGATGAAAGTGAAAACATCATTTGCTGCCTTTTTTATGCTCTTTCATAATACAGTAATTGCTTTTGTTGCAAATTGCATATTGAGCCCTTAAAGGGGCCAAAAGGTATTTTATATGAATAATGAAAGAGAATAAAAAAGCAGATGTTTTCACTTTCATCCTAGCTAAATTAAATGGCCCACTGCAAATTTACCATGAACTTCACCTTTACCCCCCTAATGTGCAAATATATACTCTGAATTGGAAAATACCCAAAATTTTGAATCACAAAATTCAGTGCTATTTTTGTTGATGGCATTTGAAAAACTTGAAACAGTTTGAATTGAAAATCAAGTATTTTGTAGGTTAGGTTACAACTTCTTTATGTGGTTACAAAAATGAAATACCTTTGGACCCCTTTAAGGGCTCAAAATGCAATTTGCAACAGAAGCAATTATTGTATTATGAAAGAGCATAAAAAAGGCATCAAATGATGTTTTCACTTTCATCATAGCTAAATTATAGTACCACCTTGAAATTTACCCAGAAATGAATGCAAGGCTATTTTTGAATTCAGGATGAAATTCTGATTCTGAAGATATGTCTGTTTTATAGCTAGGTTATCTCATTAAAGGGTTAATTTCTAAGTTTACCCTTAATTTTAAGGGTAAAGTATGTTTCTCCTCACAAAACATACAGGTCAATACAACACTAGAGGACACTCACAGAAGCCAGCAAAGCAAAGAGTGAAGACCAGAATATGCCAAAACTTTTTTACTGAGAGTATTTCCAACAACTAGAACAACCTCCAAGATAAAACCATGACTGCACTCACTAGTGCCTCTTTTAAGTCAAGACTTGACAAAGAATAGAACAACAAGCCATGTAAATATAAGTGGAACAGTCCATCCCTCTCAGCTGCCACTAATGCTACATCACTGGGCCTATTTCAGAGAGACATTCCAAATTAACATCATTGACACAGAGCAGAACCAATCCAGCATGGACCTTATTGCGCTCCAAAGTGCAAATTAAGGTAATTAATTAATTATTACCTTAAATTACCTTAAAATCGCACTAGCCAGCGATAAGGACGAATCCTGTAGACGCCGGTCAATGATGATGGTGGCTCAGCTCATCGGGCGCATCCCAAACTGTGCGCCATGGCTTGCTGCACCAATCTCTGTCAACAGCTGACTTGAAGGCTTCAGTATTAGGGGACATGACTGCATTCTGGCTAAGGGAATTCCATAAGCCAACCACACGGTTGGAGAAAAATTTGTTTCGCAGCCTGGTATTAGCGCGTTTCCGGTAGAGCTTTAGGGGGTGCCCTCTTGTTCTTGACGAACTATCTAACTGGAATAAGTCAGGGATGATATCGTGGTTACAGATCAATTTGAATGTCATCAATACATCTCCTCGCTTACGTCGGTATGTGAGAGATGGTATTTTGAGCCTTTGGAGTCTGGTAGAATATGGCAAATTTTGAAAACCCCTTATGCATTTCGTTGCTCTCCGCTGCACCGATTCCAGAATCGATTGGTCAAGCTTGTTAACTGGCGTGGCAATGGACATCCCAAATTCTAATTTTGGTCGGATCAGGCCCTTTAGGAGCTTAGTAATCACTGCTGGAGATCTACTGCAGAACGTTCTCTTTATTATACCGAGAGTTTGGTTGGCTTTGGCTACTGCAGACTGCGTGTGTAAGTTGAATTTGAGCTTGTTATCAACCAAGACTCCCAGATCTTTTTCGCAGTGACTGGTTGTAAGTGGCTGTTTAAAACCACAATTGGATTCCATAAAATACTGGCTGAGAGGGTTGTTTGCTCCAAAGTGTATGACCTTGCATTTCTGGATATTAAATTCTAGTCGCCAGGTTTTTGCCCACGTTGAGAGTGCGTCGAGATCTGCTTGGATGTCTTTGGTACTTTGGGGGTCATAAATCGGACCGATTATTTTGGAATCATCAGCATATAAGCAAATCTTATTCTTTATGATTGAAGATGCATCATTAATATAGATGTTGAATAGAGTTGGGCCCAAAACCGTGCCTTGGGGTACTCCGCTTTCTACATCTGCTGATTCTGAGAAGAAAATTGATCCACCGTCCCCAAATACTCTTACCACCTGTTTCCTGTTGGTAAGAAATTGCATCGTCCAATTTATAACTTCATCGTGGAGGCCTATTGCGTGAAGTTTAGAATTTAGCCTCCTATGACATACTTTATCAAATGCTTTCGCTAAGTCTAATAATATCATATCAACTGGGGATCCCGTGTCCATAAGTTCTGTGACATGCTCGTAAGCATCAATGAGGTTAGTATCAACTGATCGACTGGGGCGGAAGCCATGCTGGCTAGGAGATAGTAGCTTGTTCGCATTTAGGTGTTCAATAATGGCTGAATTAACTATGCCTTCAAGAAGTTTTCCCACTCCCGAGGTGAGACTAATTGGTCGATAGTTGCTGGCTTCATCTCTGCTGCTTCCTTTATGAACAGGTGTAATGTAAGCTTCCTTCCAGTCTTGTGGAATAGATTTAGTATTTAGGGACTTTTGGAATAGTAAGGTGAGAGGATGTGATAGTACTGCATACGTCTCCTTTAAGAGCCGAGGGGGCACTCCGTCAGGTCCTGTTGATTTATTTGGGTTAATCTTCTTTAGTCGAGTCTCTACATCTACTTTAGTAATATTAATGGGCGGCATACTTTTTTGAATTTCGTACTGCGGGGGGTCTGGAAGTGGGGCATTATCTGCAACTGTGAATACTGAAATAAACTGCTTATTTAATGCATTAGCTATCTTCCTTGGGTCGCAGATTTTAGATCCATCTTGTACAAGTTGAGTGACAGAATGCCTTCCAGGCTTACCCGATGACACATACCTCCAAAATTTCTTAGGGTTAGTTTTGGTTGCAGCTGCCACTGATTCCTCATACTTCTCGGTGATATTTCTGGAGAGACTTCTAAGCTTGTTACGCGCCTGCTTATATTTTGTGTAATAGTCAGCCTGGTTTTGATTCTTTGTGTACAGCTTCCAGTATTTCTTTTTTCTGTTCCTAGCCATTTTTATTTCTTTTGTAATATACGGGAGGGTTATTGGTTTCCTTTTCCATTTTGTAGAAGAGTGATTTTCAATAGCCTTCAGTAATATTCTTTTCATAGTTGTCCATGACTCTTCCACATCTGTATTCTCAATGAAAGACCAATCACATTGAGTCAGTTCCTGACGAATTAGACTGTAATCAGTGTACACGTGTTTTGTAAATTCTAGTCTTTGGGGATACAGTCTAAAACTGCAACTTATGACAATGTGGTCACTAGCTCCAAATGGTGGTAGGGGCTTGATGCTTATTATAGATTCTTGGTCTTTTGCTAGTAGTAGATCAAGTAGCGAAGGGTTCTGGCTATTTCTATATCTTGTCGGGAAGTTAACTGCCTGGTACAAAGAATGATTAAATAGGCACTCCAGGAATGGTCTTATTAAACTATTTTCAGAAAAACCAAATCCGTTGACCCATTGAATATTTGGGAGATTGAAATCACCAACAATAATTATGTTTCCTCGTAGCTTCATTTTAATATCAATTGAAGTACTCATAGCAAGTAAAGAGGATTCAAGGCTAGGGGAACTGGGGCTTCTATACATGCAACCAATGTAAAATGGCCCACAAGGCAGGAGGACAGATATCCACACTTGTTCAATATATGGTTCATAATCTGAATTAATATCTATGCTTCCTACCTTCAGAGAGCTTCGGATGTACATGGCTATTCCTCTTCCTCCTTCTCTAGATAAGTTGGTGACCAATGTATAGTCGGGTATCTGGATCTGGGTATCTCCAAGAGGAGTGTTGGTCCATTTAGGTTTAATCTCGCAGAAAGCGTAAACGTCTGCTTTTTCCGTCGAAACAGCATATTTTATCTCATGGAGCTTTGACGTTAAACAATCTACGTTACTGAAGACAACTTTCAGACCATTGTTCATCCAATGCGTGCAACTTTTATTCGGGCTATTATCCAGATCATTACATTCCCCAGACTCTATGCTGCTGTGGTTTGAAACGTCACTCATGAAAACAGTCTGCTCGGAAAGGATACAGCTTACTGATCTCGCACTGTAACAAGATTTACTTGATTCATCAATTGTACTTATTTCAACATTAGAAGACACAGGGCTATTTACACTACTATCTATATTTCTTTGAGAATTATCTAGATCGTGTCCCCTGCAGCTGGTGCTGCAGAGGTGGGCACGTTTTTTGGAACAATTCTGTTGCCTCGAATGACTAGGTTTTCTTCACCATTAGCTTGTCGCGCATGAAGTACTTCATACAGCTTTGTCCTCTTTATACGGTCGGCTTTTGAAACATTGTTTCTAAACTGAATTTGGCCTGTTCCTTTTCTCTCATATGACTTTTGCAGGATCACTTTCTTAATTTTTAATTCATCAACCGAAAAAATAATGGGGCTCGCCTTACGCGAATCATTTTCATTCCTGGAGTTATTGGGACTGACGAGGCCCCGAACATTTTTTACAGCTATCCGCTGTAGTCCGTATTCGTTACATAAGAAGTCACTAATGAATGTCTCATCATTGGGTTGCGGCAATACTCCGAATGCTAGGATATTTAATTTGCGTCTTTGTTTGTCTCTATCTTCAGCGATCAATTTTTTCACGTGGCTCTCGAGTTGCTGGTTCATTTCATCTTTAAGAGATTCTACTTGAGATTTGATTAGCTTTTGTAACAGATCAGGATTACTAGCAGCCCCCGGGGCTTCTTCAAGCGAAGTAATACGAGTCTCCACATCCTTGAACTTGGCATCAATGTCTTTCTTGAACTCTTCTTTAAATTCACTAAATGACTGTTTAACTGCATTCTTGATTTTAATATCTAGGTCCTGTACAGCAGCTATTGCAGGTTCAAGTGGTTCAAGCGTTTTGTTAACTATGGCTTGTATTTCAGCTGCACTAGCGCCACTATGGGCGTTACCTTTACAAACAGGACACTTCCATTCGCAGCCTAATCTCCTTGTCATTTTTGTCAGAAGATTATACTCGGGTTTGCTAATTTCAAGGCAATCAATGCAAAGCCATTGTTTACAAATGTCGCAGTTCATTGCACTAGATGCTTCATCCAGACTCTCATCACAAGCAGCGCAAATGTCTTTGCCTTTTCTTGGGCTTTCTCGAAGCCTTTTTGGTGGCATTCTGCAACTTTGCAACTTTCAGGCACTGATATCAAGGCGACACCAAATAAAACGCAAATCAGGTAACAGGTAATAGAACGCAACTTGGATAACAGAATGCAACCAGGAACACAAGAATTCAGCGCCGCTAGGTAGCGTTAGTGTAAAGTCCAAACTTTAGGATAAATTATTGACAAAAATCGAAATAAACTTGACACAATTTGCTGCAAATGATTTGCTCTTGGACAAATAACTCTCGGCAGATACCACTAGAGCACTTGCCACAGTTACTTTCTACTCTTCTGCTAGCTTTTCCTCTCCTGGCGCTCAAATGAAAGTATTATATCTCGTCGATGCTCAGAACGCTAAATTTATTGCCTTGACAATTTTCGAAGTAGACAGAATGTGGGAAGTGCAATACTCAAATCACCTATGCCCAGCAGTTTAAGGATTAAAATCCCGCTGGTACCAATTCGGCCTCTTGTTTGTTTGCTATTGCTCCCTTCTGCACAAATTATCCACTAAAAAACGCGAAAACGGACGAGCCAACGTAATCAATGGTGGTTTTAGTATTTAGCGTTTGGCAACTGCGCTTTATTGCTGGCTGCAAATTCGGAAGAAGGAGAAGAACACTGAATTCAGTCTGGACTTATTTACAAACAAACAAACAGCTGTTTATTAGCAGACAAAGGACAAGTCCCCTGGGAATAGAAAATAAAAATTTTCTAACATCAAAAATCAGGTAAATAAAGTGAAACACCAGGGAAAACCTCTTAAAAAGAAACTTAATATCAAATATAAGCAGGTATGGTAATATATGGGTAGAAATAAATGTTCTTTCTCACAGATTTGGTCAATAATCCTTTATTCACTTTCACACCTCCCAGTTGCTGTTGCTGTTGGGTAATGGGTAATGGAATTATATCATTTGTAAAAGCACTTCACTTTTCTTTGCCCCACCCCTTAATTTTTAAATGTACAGCCTAAACTACATATTCTTTATACATTTTTCTGTCTCTTGATATTGTTGATACTGCTTCTGTGTTGCCATTGTATCTAGGCTATTTGAAGAAAAGAACAAATAGTAGAAAAATCAAAATATATAATCTAGGCTTTACATTTTTTCATTAGGGGTGTGGTAAAGCAAACTGAACTGCATTTAGGAATGATATAGGCTAAATAAATATTCTAAAGTTTTTATTTAACTCATTAGGCTAATAAGATAGCTAAGAAATAGACATGCTTTTAAAATCAGAATTTCACCCATAATCCAAATATAACATTCATTTGTATTGGAAGTAAACTTTACCCTCCCCCCTGACATGCAAATATATACCCTTAATTGTATATATTCAGTGAATTCTCTGCAAGTCATTCTTTTCTTCAAATTGATTTAACAGTTCTTTAAATTGATTTAACAGTACTTCAAAATAATGGAAAATTAATTACATTCCTAAATGCAGATCAATAAACCTTACCCCACTCCAAGTTTATATGGTTATAAAATCATACAAGCAGGAAGTTACCTGCTTTAGATTGTTTTTATTGTAGGGGGAAGCTCCATCAAGATTACCCCAAAATATATTGGTAAAAGTTATGATATTTATGGACAAATGTTCTTGTCCTTAGAAACAGGAAAGAACTAAGAATAGAAGGTTGAAAATACTGTTCCTGAGATAAGTTCAGCTTGGATTGATTCTTGAAAGTTTCTTTGCCTAACTCAACTACATTCCTAGATAGAAGAATGTTGTGCAGGAACTCTTGCTGTAGCTATTCTTTGTCTAGATTTTTCTGTAATTTCTTTGTCCTTGTTGAAATAGGGTGATGCCAGGGACATACCAACCTCTAGGTGCAGGTGAACTAGTGCCTTGTAGAGCTTCATAAACACACTTGGGTGTCTGCTAGAGATAGTTCTTTTGATCATTCCGAGAGATTGGAGGGCAAAAAATGATACAGATTTTGTATGGGTGCTAAACTTTAGTTGACAATCAATAATGACTCCAAGATCTCTTTCTCCAGAGACTACAAAAAGGGAGTTACCTTGTAGATGGTATTGCTGATGTGTGTTATGAATGCCAAAGTGGATTACATGGCATTTGTCAACATTGAACAAGAGGAGCCATGTATCAGCCCAAGTCCCAAGAATATCAAGGTCATTTTGAATAAATTGCCAGTCAGAGATTGTGGCTGCTTTACCAACAAATTTTGAATCATCAGCATAAAGAATGAGGGGGTTTGAGAGAAGATTGGGTGCATCATTATATATAAGTTGAAGAGACTTGGCCCAAGAATGGTCCCCTGTGGAACATTGATTAAAACAGTTGTAGAAAAGGAGAAATGAGGGATACCTTGAGAGTTGTGAACTCTTACAACTTCCATTCTTTCTGAATGGAAATCATCTAGAATTTTACCTGGTTTTAAGTTACTTTGAAGCAGCAGGATAAGTATTTGCTTTTCAGGGACATATATGTTTTGACTGCAAATGCAACTATTTCAAAGCACAGATTTACATTGGCCTATAATTCTGTTGGTAATTGATTTGACTGCATTTCATAAATGATAAGACTTTTTCTGACTAGATTATAAATGAGCTTCAGAAAAAAGGATAGTAGAATCTAGGCAAGATTTAAAAAGAAACTTTAGGGTGTGTAAATATGTTTACTGAAGGCAAAATAGTTAAAAGTATGACATCATTTCAAGCTTTTATTATGGTTTCCTTGTTTTTCAGAAGCTTCACTTCAAATTCTGAAAACATAGAATTCAGTTATTTCTTTGCTTGTTCAGCTAAATGAATTATGATTTCAGTATGTGGAAACAAACCTGTGGTGAAATTCGTATGTATAGCTTTTATAGAGTCATGTTTGTCAGTTTTGCTGTATAGCTCAAATTTGGTGCTAAATTGCTTTTCAATTATTTTAAAATTAAACATAGATTTAATTTATTAAGAATACGTAATGTGAAAATTGTGTTATTTTAGTGGATAGCAGAATTTTAGAAGTTTACTAATAAATAAGTTTCCAATATTCTAGTCTTAGTCAATAATATCTTGATATCTTGATTCACACATTTATCTTCCTATTCCTCCAAGTTAATTCAAGGGTTATAAATACCATGGGCCTTGGCTATTCCACTTTTTACATCTTCACTGTCTTCACTAATAATACTACCATGGTAATGAAGCTATCCATTACATCGCCTCTTCATTTATTCCTAGTCTAAGTGCCTTAATCTTCTTATTGCTAATTTTTAAGCCAATCTTGCATCCTGAAATCTCAAACCTTTCAAATTTATTCACTTTGCTAATGTTTTGTATAGAACACTCAAATTATCTGTGTGATCTAAGTCTAGGTGAGTCTCACCTTCCTGTTTGATTCCATGCTCTCCCATAGCCTTTGCTATGTTCCTTAAAAAAAGTCCATATAAATAAGTATGGAACATAACCCTCCTTTCTTTTAGCTGTTCTATGGACTGAATCAAATGTCTGTTCAAAACTTATAAAACTGAGGACCAAAGGGGTCTTATGATTCAGACTCTTCTCAGTTATTAATTTAAAGGTGAATAGTCAATGCATCCTTCTGTTCCTAAAACCACTTTTCTTTTCTCTTAAAACTTCATCTACATCATCTCTAAGTCCAAAAGGTAACATTGTACAAAGTAATTCACTTCAAGTTTTCCTAAAACTGCTTGGTACTTGTCCTTTTTCAAAAATTGCACCATAATTTTCAGTCGTTTTGTTGCTAACTTTGCAAACACCATATTAAAAAAAAAAAAAAATACCCTGCTATCTAAACCTGCAGCCTTATTATTTCTTAATCCTTTTAGTACTGTCTCTAACTCTTGTTTGCAAAATAAGTCTTTGTTCACTTCCAAATTGTCACACACTTTTTAAGTCTTTTCTGTATCATTTCCTATAACTTTATCATGGCCATATTTATAAACATATTTACAATATGTTTTGTCCATCTCTCTTATAATACTTTCTTATCACTAATTGAGGCTCTATTTCCACCTTTAACTGGGACAAATCCAGACTGACTTCTTCCTCTCAGTTTCTTAGCATTGCAAAATAATATTTTACTATTATGCTGCCTGGCTAATTCTTCTAGATCCTTAGCAATTGTCTTTGTGGCCTCCATTTCATAGCCCCTCAATTCATACTTTGATGCCTTTTCTACTTTTCTTACTTTCCTCTAATTCTCATGTGATCTATTGCTCAAATACTCCTTGTACAAACCCCTCCTTTTTTATACCAAGCTTAAATTTTTGCTAATATTCCGAACTGTGTTTCTAACTTTCCTCTTTAAGATACCATCTGCTACTTTGTGAACTGTTTTCATAATAATTATTCCACCCAGCTTCTAAATTTTCATTTTTCCCTGTCTTTGAAAATAAATTAAGATAGCCTTACTTGGTTAGATCAGATCAAAGAGATTTTCCCAAGTTATTAATTGCAATAACAAAATGCTTGTACTAGCATTTGCACTTATCCAAAATGGTGGTAGTGTGTCTTCAAAAAGCATGGCTTTGGAGTCAAAGAAGGTAAGCATATGATTGATGATGCCTCTGAAATTTTGGAATAAATATGACCCAATATCAGTAAGTCCAGGACTAAAAACATGTATCTCAGCAAATATCCTTATCTACAGAATGACCTTGACAGTGAGTCAGTTGAAAATAAATACAAAGCCAAGAAGGTCTATATTGACCCTGTTCTGGTGCCAGATGGTAGAAGTAAATGAGATATATGGATACTTGCAGGACATTGCTGATGAGCTCATCAAATGTGTTCACCTTAACTACCATCTTTTTTTGGTAGATGGTAGTTAACTACCATTTTAACTACCATCTTGATTATTGGCACAATAAATCCTTAGCAAACCAAGGATTTGTTGTATCCTGTTAGAAAAATCATTGCTCATTACTAAAAAATCTGCCTTAAGCTCCTTGGTTACACATTGCAATATCCCAAAGACAAAACATGTCAAGATATCCTTATCTGAAAATGAACACCTTCCTGTAATTAAAGAAAAAAAAAATCTAGTGAATATTTTGCCTCTAGTGACAGAATATTGCAAGCTAAGCAATTCACTTTTTACAATATAATTTGACAGGGAGATATGATGTGTCTTCCAAAGATCAGAATTTCTCCATAAATTCAATTTGGCTTGTTTTGAGAAAGATAATACCAACTGTTCTCTAATTCCGTAGGGTATTTTTGTCATAACTATCTTCTCAAACCCATGAAACTTAAGAGCACTTCTGCCAGACTGATAGCAATTTAGCATGACTTTGTTCAATATAGAAAAAAATTGCATGAATTGGGTTTCTTGTTGAAATTGATCTTTAATACTAATCATCTATGAGTTTTTTGTTGCAGGGTTCTAGGAAGATTTGAAAAAAGGTGGTGGAAAACCAACACAAGTAAAGAGAGAATTCAACAGAAGAAGTGGACTTTGTAATTACCATTATTGACTTATCTCTTGATAGAGAGGAGAAGAATACCAAAGACTTGAAAAAGATGAATATCTCCCCTGATTTTGCTGGTGAGAAATCTTTCCATGTGTAACTCATGAATTAAGGGGGTTATGTGGGGAGGGCAGTAAGAATTGACACAGGAGAGGGATGGTCTGTAATTGACTGGATACTATCCAGTCAATTACATTCCCTAGAAAGGGCACTAAAATTTTCGGTCTTGAACAAACTGAACTTCTTTTCAAATTTCTGTGATCTCCCCCTCCATGCAAAGTAGCTGGGAAAAAATAATACATAGATGGGACATGGCTCTTTATTAAGGCAGCTGAGTTTTGCCTTCAATAGATACACAACATTTAAAGATATACAGGCAAGAATCCTAATATCAATGGATTCAATTTACTAAGAATATTCTGATTAAGCTTTTTGAGTAAAACAGTCTTGTTTGGTGGTTAAAAAAATCCTGTGGTGTGTGCCCAAAAACATTTTTGTTTTTGGAAATCCTTGAATCTGTTGAATTGGAATTTTATCACGCCTATGCTAAAAGTATTTAAGCACATTTTCTGTGTTGAAATTCAAAACCAAAATTTTGGATTTTTTTACAAATAATTTTAACATTATAAATAAAGCCAACTGTGTTCATTGTTTTTTGTTCTTCTCTATAGGTTGTTTGATGCTTTCACTGTCAACTAACCAGCTCATACAATCTGCATGGGTAACTTTTTGAAAGTCAGTACCCAGGAAAAAGAGGAAGGATTATTTTCTTAATCTATATTTGCTAGAAATTGGGTTTCCATAAGAACAATCTTTCTCATAAATTTTTTCAGATTTTCAATGGGAGACCCTCCAACCCTCTTTGAAAGGAATCTAGATGCTTAGTTGTAAGAATAGAAAATAATGTAGTTTTTCTTTGAAATAATTCCAGGAACTATGTTTATTGAAAGTAAGTTACTAGGGTGTATAGATTAAGAAAAAAAAGGCTGGCTTTTCTTTTTTGCAAGGGCTAACCCGAAAATAAATACCTCCATTCAAGTGCTTTAAATAATGCTCCTATGCTATAATATAAGTGCTTTAATTAATGCAGTTCTAGTTTTTTGAGTAGTATAAGTTTATCAGTATTAATTTATCTTGCAGAAACTTATGATATTGTGTTTCAATATTAAAAAATAAAATTATTTAGTAGTACCTTTAAAAATTTATTTCTAATAATATTTTATTTGTTATAGTGTATTACAGGTAAAAAAATATTTTAACATATCTCATATTTATTATATATAAATTTAAAACATTTTATACCAAAATTCTAGTTTAATGATACATTTCAACAAAAACGTATGTAATATTATAAATTTTTATTGCTGCTGTTGATTGGAGGAATCTATTTAGACTTATTTAATTAACCAGGATTTTAGCGCAAGAATTGTTCTTAATCTTTATTTTGGCTTAAATTTGGGTGAATTAAATTGAGCAAAATATTTATTGTTTAAATTTTTATTTAGTTTCTACTACAAATTTTCATTGCAATTTGAAATATGTAATTAGGATTTTCTGTGAAGAAAGGTTTTTTGTAGCAGAGCTTCCTTTGGATTGTCTTCTCTTTTATAAGTGTCTTGTGAATTTTGTTGACGGAATTATTTGTCCTTTTGAAATTTTTTTACAAATCTTCATTTTAATAGCCAATTTTAGTCTTGTGTTAAATATCATTTCAAACCCACAGAATTGAAGAATAAAACCGTTTTAAGAACTCATAAAAAGAAATCCATAATCAGTTAACTTAAGTCCCATTCACATTGCGATTTTACTAATACTGAGATTTAGCTAGCTATAATTTGAGCCAATTAGATTAACCATGATTGTACAGCATATTAGTATTTTAGTGCTACAAACATGAGTTAAATTTGTAAAATCTCTTACCTTGTGCTGTTATTTTCTTTGTATTTCAAATAAATTTAGTTTTCACGACTGGCAAAGGATAGAAACATTTTTTTGCACAGTAACAATCTCTATTGTAGGGATTCAAGAGAACTTCAAGGAAACTGGTATCGATGCATCATCAACGAGAAAAGAAAATCTAGAATTTGGCAAAGAGAGCGGATGGGAAATTACCAAAACTGACTTGCCTTTTGAAATGGAAGAAGCTATCGAAAGTAACAATGAAGGAATCCGAAATGACGTCGATTGGACTGGTAAGTTAACTAGAATATCAACTGTTTGTTGCAATGGACGGTAATAGTGGAATGATCTCCATCAATATAGACCAAAACGCTGAAAATCAAATGTTTTTCATGTGACTCCTACATTTTCTCCTGATCAATTTTTATGATAAGGATGGTCATAAAAACTTGAATAGGGGCTCATTTGGTGAAAGTATAAAGTTCTAATGCCTTTTTTTGTTCGAAAGGGATGAGATTGTAACCAACTCTCCTCCCCTGCCGTTTTTGCCACCTCTCTCCGCACAAGACATCTGATCAGCTTTTCCAGCTTTGTCAGCCATTTTTCCAAAATAGTAAAAAGGCCAAAAAAGTATGCGTCTGGGGATGAAATGATCCCCGTAGTCCTGAGGCAAGGACCCTAAATTATGCCAATTGTCTACAGGTAGATTTTATAGCGGAAAAGTGGGGTCTGTTTAATCTTGGATGTCCGACTGGCCCTAGACCTAGAAGACCTTGGCTGAGGCAGAGATTTAGGGGGCCAGGAAATGTGTCATTTTTTTTCCTCGGTTTTCTGAAACTTGCTGCCACAAACCTTTGGGCCAAGAGGAACCTATTTTGCTAAAATTATTTTGGGGGACAAGTCCCCAAAAACTGGGACCGAATAAAAGCCAGAAAATGTTTTACTTTGATCGACTGGAAGCTATACACTTAAGTCCTTGGGTTAAGGGGATCACAATGCAGATGGAAAATAAAACAAAAAAAAATTGCGAAGAAATGAAGAAAACGAGGACAATTAACAGCCAGTGAAAAATATTCCGTTTTTTTTCACTGGCTGTTAATTGTCCTCGTTTTCTTCATTTCTTCGCGATTTTTTGTTTTATCATGATTAGCCAGTGTGGTCTCAGAAATTAATTAGATGGAAAATAGAAACACAGTATTGGTTCCCCTGAAAATGGGGACCAACTAAGCGCCAAAAACTCTTTCAAACAGTTCGTGGTAACGAACTGTAAGTAAGGAGCAACATGACTCAATAATAACCGAAACTCTAAAAAACGAAATTTTGATATCAATAAATATATCAAAAGAATCGGCTTCTTATGCTGATTCCAAATATAAAATTAAGATTTTATAAATCAAATATAAGATTTATTAAGCTTAGTGTTACCCATAAAAGACTACGAGCCTGAGAAAATTTGTCCGATTTTCGAATAAGGGTGGAAACCCCCTCTATAAGTGAAGGAGGACAACTAGCCCCCTCCCACGTCCCTTTTTTCCCCAAAAATCGTCCGATCAAAATTTTGAGATAGCCATTTTCTTAAGCATAGTTGAAAAGTCCGGAAAATTAAGTCTTTGGAGATAACATGACCCTTCCCCCCAGCCCTTGGGGATAGGACTTAAAGTTATAAAATTTGTCCATTGTTTACGTATAGTATTTGTTATTTGGAAGTATGTAGACATTTTTCGAGGGGAGGGGGGATTTTGTGCTTGAGATGGGTTTCTATGGGAGTAATTTTCCGTGTGGAGGTAAATTTCCAGGGGAAAATTTTACACTGGGGAGAATTGACAGAATTCCTATATGAAATTCTTTTTTTTTTGTTTGCTTTGTCTTTGCCTGTTCACTTTTGCGTGTGGAGATACTCCTGAGGAATTGCCTGAGGAAAATTTTCTTCATGTTAGGATTTCCAGAAAATAATTTCCCCCGGAAGGGGGGATTTCTGAAGTTATCCGAAGAACGATTAGAACTTTGTCTTTTTCAAATGAAAGTATGCCAAAACGAATTTTTTAGGCTGAATCTTCTGTAAGAAATTTTATGGGAGGGGTGTATTTTACGTGGGAGGAACCTCTCAAGGAGAAGTTTCCCGTGAGGGGAGGGAATTTTTCATGGAGGATAAGCCAGATTTACCGCCAGTATTTGAAAAACGATCCGAAATTACATAAAAACAGGTTTTTTCAACTGAAAGTAAGGAGCAACATTAAAACTCAAACCGAGAAGAAATTATTCGGTATACAAAGGGGTTAGCCCCCTCCTCAATACTTTGCTCTTTACGCTAACGTTTGACTGTTTATCCCAATTTTTTTAAAAACGACTCCTAAAACACAAGGGCTGTTTAATTAGAATAAGGATCTTTTCTAAATGTGCTAAAACTTTAGCGTGAAGAGCAAGGGATTGAGGAGGGGCAACCCCTTCATACACGGAATTATTCCTGTTCATTTTGAGTCTTAATGTTGCTTCTCAGTTTCATGTAGGAAATTTTCAACGATCACTTATTTTTGGAACCCGAGGAATCCTGAATATCCTCTGCAGATCTGATTATTGGTTTGTAAAGGGGACCTTTAGAATTGCCCCCACAGCTATTTTATCAGTTCTACACCATCCAAACTTTCCATGGTAGTAACACTATCCTTCGCCTTTTCGCCCTTCTCCCCAATAATTCTTAGGACACATACACCCGTCTTTTGAAGAGATCAGAGCCATAGAACCCATCCTTCCCCTTATTCAATGGTGGTATATTTTGAAGCTACTTTAGTTAACACCATAAAGTTGAAGTTCTCTACTGCTGCGATAGAAGAGCTCCGTCTTCAGGTCACCCACATCCAACAGAACTCGTGTTAAACCATGCTATTCTGGTGCTTTGTAATTTTGAAGAACCCGTGTCCAACACGCTTGGAACTCTTGGGATGAAAACGCTTTAAAGTTTGGCGTGGCTAAACACGGAGAACCTGAAAATAATTTTAATTGATCTGACAGTTCTTCTTATTAGTGACTATGTGTCAGGTTTTGAAGATCTCTAGGAGGAGCTTGGCAGTGATTTTACCAAGTTAACGGACTACTTCGAGGACACCTATATAGGTCGTTTAAGAAGGAACCAAGGGGTCACCTTCTCCTTCCTTATCTTCCTGACCTATGGAGTACCCGCATAAGATACGCTCAGAGCCTCCTGTGAACCAATAACATGCTATTAGCAATGTTCTATTAGTTGTAACCATCCGAACTTCTGAAGGTTCTTGGAAATCCTGGAAGGCGAACATGCCTGCATGAGTACTGTTGTCACTCAGTTAGCCTTTGCCCTCACTCCCCAAGAAAACGTCTACAGATTTTAATCTTTCGATTTCTAGTATTTTGCGAACGTCTGACCCCCAGCCACTTTCCGTTTTTGAAAGTCATTGCCTATAATACATAGTAGATAGTTCTTTACCAAATACTTTTTTGCAAAGAGGATTTGATGACTTTTTGAAAACCTTCTTTGCTTAAACTATTGCTTGCTTCTTTGAAATAAGGAGTTCGACGCCCCTCAAAGGTACTTCAAATGGAAAAAACTTCTTGTGTACGCATAGTGGACGCGTTCTTCATCGCAAGGGATGAATTTGTTTCATGTGCGATACTTTTATGATACTCGTACTCCTTAGTTCCACCCTTCTACAGTTGCCACCAATTATATATTTTTTAATTCATTTCCTTTAACCTTTCCCTAATCCCGCTATGATAACTCAATCCCCAAAATCAATCCCCATAAAAATATGAAAAAAGGTGTATAGGATATTCTGCCTATATTTTAGAATGTAGGTAGAATATTCCGTAATCCCTTTATTCTTTTTATTTGTCATAACTTCTTTGGCTGCTCAATATTGCTTGTGGGGAGAATTTTTTGGTGGGTAAGTGTCTGCGAGTGGGAACTGGCTGTGAAGGTATTTACCATGGGGAATTATTTTAGAACCGAAAAACTTACTGTCGTTGATCAGGTCGAAACTTACAGCTATAAGTCTCTGGGCTGAGGGGATCCTTATGTAAGAAAAATGTGTTGCTCTAAATGGGGTCCAAAAGACAGACCAAAAACTTCTCTAAACCTGCCCATTTAGAAACTCACATACATGTTTTTCCCGACCAGCTTTAAAGTCGCATGCAGACAGAGCTGAGAAAACCTTAATAAGGAGGAAAAAAAATAGGTTGCGTCAATTCGTGTCGCCAGAAAAGAAGTGCAATATATTGCTGTGTCTCTCCTATAATCTACCATTTGACATAGTAATCGCGCTTATGGTCAAATGTGACTTGTTCGTGAATATACTTTAAATTAGGTTTGCCTAATTCAAAACTATAAAATTATCCACCAGTGCAAAAAAAAAAAAAAAAAAATAATAACAAACATGAGTTTAGGCCTTAAACATAAAGGCAATTTGAATTTACTAATGATGCCAAATAGAGCTTATTCCTGGCCCGCAGTCTTAAGTCTTAACTACTAAAAAAAAGAACCAATATATTAAGTGCTCGAGACAGTATGTTATTTAGAGAAAGCAAAAATAATCGATGTTTGCTGTCATAGATAATAATCTATGCATAATCTTTGTATAATCATAGACCCCAGTCAAGTCAAGGTATTTGAAGTTTGGTTGCATTGATAAATGACACCTGAAACAAACTGGAAAACAAATTTATTTTCCCCAGTTGGCTTAAACTTACAAGGGATGTAGCCAGGGGCTGGTAGCAGTTCTAGGTCTCGTAATCTAGGGGGGGGGGGAGGGCAAGGTATACCAGAGGATTGTAAAAATATAAAATAAATAAAACTTCATGTCAGATGTCAGAAAGAACTAGGGGAGGGGGGGGGGTAGCTGTCCCGCCTCCCCTGCCCAGGCCTAGATCTCCCACTGAAAGGGACCTAAATGAAGACAAAAACGACTGGAAAAATTTGCTGTATTGATTCTTGACACTAAAAGATACTCCCAAATTGGTTTTATTTATTTATTTATAACCCACAAAGTACAATGGAAAAACTGTAGAGTAAGCAAAAGAAAGAAAAAAACATAAACATACGATCCTATAATACAACATAAATAAATAAACCCAATTCAAAAAATGGCCAAAGAGGGTCAAAAACACCAAACATTTGCTAAGTTTTAAAACATAGATCTGCAGATATTTGTTTCAGTCGCGAGGGCGGATCAACAATGTCAAATTTAAAAACGATTTTTTGGTCCTGGTAAAGTCCTTTTCGATTATAACGACCACGATTGGGTGAGATTTCTCCGTAACCAACCCGCATAAAATAGCGGAGCAAGTAGACGAAAGTGACGTGGAAAAAGATAGACCTAATACTTGTTGAACATGGTATAGTTGAAGAACTCAAGCAAAGAGGCGATGCTGGTGGAGGACTTCCAAAATACAAAACTCACATTTGGCAGCATTAACTGAAAGGCCTACTGCAGACAGTGCGGCTAAAAGCAGGTTAAAGCTGGCAATTAGACTTTGTTTTGTCCAGCTGCGAAGCAGAACATCATCAGGACACAAAAAACCGGACAAACAACTATCTGGCACAATGGACTATGCCAAGCACATCTGAAACAATAACTGCAAATGCTTCAGTAGTTCAGGACAATCATAAGCAAAAAAACTTGAAGCAAAGACCATCACTAGTGAGAGACTTAGACTTATTTACTTGCTTAAGAGCTCGGAGTATAACACCCGATTCCACCGATAGTACTTGGGATTGGTTGATACAAATTGGAAGGATTGAGTTGTTAAGCTTTGTAAAATGATTTTGGAGATTAACATTAAATGAAAGCAGAATATTTTTATATGGGGAAACGAAATCACATAGCCGAAGAGAGGAATTAATTGGAGGTAAACGCTTTACACTGTTTATAACACAATCCCAGGATTTCTTGTTGCAAGGACCATCCCAGGCATTTAGTCCCAATTTACGCAGGGAATACTTTTGCTCTCGCTTGGTTTCCTGCTTTATTTGATGGACTGAACCAGAAGGAGGACGATCACAGGCTACTCACATGCTGAGCCAGAACTTTGCTTTTTTTTTAGCCATCTTCACTTTAGGATCAGCCATCCATAAGGGATTGTGAGTACCCGTTCGCATGCGCTCAGAGGGGGCAGCTTTTTTAGCGGCAGATTTGAGACAGAACACTATTTGCTGATGATACGAGTTGATATCTATCCGCGTTTAAGTTGTATATACTGATGTTTGCAGTAAGTGGAATGGTACTTTAATAGATGATAATTGCTGGGACAATGTCAATACATAAAGGGGAACATTGGCATTTTTCCAATTTATCTTTGGGAACCACTTGAGCGAGTTTTGGTGCACAGATCTTGCCATTGAGCAGGATAGTTGGCATCTGATTGAAAAATGGTCGTCGTCGATTTTAGAGTCGTCCACATGAACGATTGATGAAAGTAAGGTTGAATCTGACACAATTACATGATCAAGGTTGGAAGTAAGACCACCACGACATGGTCACTCATGGGCTGAATTTTAGGGGGGGGGGCATACCTGGTCTAATCGGTACTTCCAGTGTTGTATAATTGAAATCTTAAGCCCGAATATCACAGGCAGCGCGATAGCGCTGCCTAAGTAAAGAGTGATGTGTGCACAATATGTTGTTGTGCTTTTTAGACCAGGGCACTTCTTATAGAAAGAAATGTCATTGGAACTTCAAAAGAGCTCATGGAGGGTAACCAGCTCACCCTTCCCCACGTCAAACACTTCCCCAAACATATCCAATCAAAATCTTGAGATAGCCACTTTGTTCAGTGTAGTTTAAAGGTCCGGAAATTATGACTTTGAGAATGACAACCCCCACCCCCTCCCCCCCAAAAAACCCTCAGAGCAAGGGTTGTAAATTATGCCCTGTGGGGATATAAATTTTTTTTTAGAAAGGGTGGTCGTATAAACTTCAGAGGGGACTCATTTGACTGGTAATCAGAAGTTCTAATGGCCTTTTTAACAGTAAAAAGTGATTGGACGTCATCAAGCCCCCCCCCCCCCCTCGTACACCAATCATTTCTCCAAACACATTCAATCATAATTTCTGAGATAGCCATTTTGTTCAGTGTAGTTGAAAAGTCCAGAAATTATGTCTTGGAGGACCCCCCCCCATATATAAACTTCAGGTCAAGGGTTGTAAGTTACGCCCTGGGGGCATATAAGGTTTTTATAGAAATGGTTTTTATAGTCGTATAAACTTTAAAGAGGGCTCATTGGATTGGTAATCAGAAGTTATAGTGCTCTTTTGAAGAGTCAAAGTGATCAGATGGCAAATAGCCCCCCACACACAGGTCGTATTGTCCCGAAACGCGTCTGATAGAAATTTTAAGATAGCCATTTGTTGTCGTAGAAACTTTGAAAAGGGCTCAGTCAGTTGGTAATTGAAAGGGCTAGTGCCTTCTTTAATAGTCAAAAGGGATTGGAGGGCAACCACCCCCTCCCCCCATGCCCATCATTTCTCCAAACACTTCCAGTCAAAATTTTGAGATAGTTATTTTGTTTGACGTAGTTTATAAGGCCAGAAATTATGTCTTTGAGGATGAGAACCCCCTCACAGTCCTCAGGGCAAGGGTTGTAAGGTATGCCCCGAGGGCATTTAAGGTTTTTATGGAAACGGTGGTCGTGTAAACTTCGGAGGGAGTTCATTGGATTGGAAATCGGAAGTTGAAGAGCCATTTTTAAGAGTCAAATTTATTGGAGGGCAGCTATACCCCCCCCCCCACGTCATATTTTCCCCCAATGCATCCGATAGAAATTTTAAGATAGCCACTTGTTCAAAAATAGTCCGAAGATCTCATAAATCGGCCTTTGGGGTTGGTACAACCCCCCAAAGTATGGGGATAAGGGTTTTAAGTTATGCCCCGGGGGGATGTTTTGTTTTTATGAAGAGTTGGTCTTTTGAACTTTACAGGAGGCTCATTTGATTAAAAATGCATAGTTCTAGTTCCATTTTCAGAGTCAAGCGTGATGGAGAGAAAATAGGCCCCCCCCCCCCTCTCCCTAATATCCTCTTTTCCCCAAACACATTCAGTCGAAATTGTGAGACAGCCGTTTTGTAGCCAATAGTCCAAAGAGAATATAACAATGTCTTCAGTAATCAAATATAAGAAATATTTAGGCGGAAGTTGAACTAAATCAAGACAAACTATGAGCATGTAAACTTTCAAAACAATGACAAAGTAATATCTTAAGTATAACTTATATTATTAAGTTAGATCTTTAAGAGTAAGTTGTGGGGGATTTTGAACTAGCCAGAAGGCACTATGTGTATACTTTTAGTACTACAACTACAGTTACTGTAACTAATGACGCCAAGAGCATTAAGGTGAAACTTCTAGGAAGTGTTTAGGGGCGTTCCAATTAAACGAAAAAACTATATACATGCAGGTTTTCAAAAAGGTATATAATATCATAGGCAGCACCACTCTATAATAGCTAGAAATATCATTGAAACATTTAAAGAAGCTAATTTGATTCAAAATTAAAAGTTCTAGGGTCCTTTCTAAGAGTAAGAAGAGATTGGAGGGCAATCAATCCGTCTCTCAAGCCAATTTATTTCCCAAACACATCTAGTCAAAATTTTGAGACAATTATTTTGTTCAGCATAGTAGAACCAAAGTTCATATAATTATCCAGTATGATCATTCCCTATCTCACCCATTATAAAAACCCGGACCGGGGTGCGAGTGCTCCAGAGAACGTAGAAACATAAGTGGAGTCAGATCTTTTCACGGGTAGACAAGTCAGACGCGAAACAATCGGAAACAAGTGGAAACCCGCTATTGAAAACTGCACGAAGAAGTGGGAGGAGCTTTTTGTTCGCACCGAGAACGAAGACCAGAAATGATCTGCGATAAGCTTACTGGATAATTATATGAACTGTGAGTAGAACGGTCCAGCAACTATGTCTTTAGGGATATTGGGCATGTCTAACCCCCACAATTATGTCAAACTATGGATTCTTATAGAAAAAAAAACTAAAAGATATAAAAAAAAATTTTTTTTCATGAAAATTACTTTGTCAATAAAAAACGAACAGAAATTCATCTAAAAAAACTTTTTCCACAAAACAAGCTTTTCAAAGGAAAGTAAAGAGCTCTATTAAGCCAAAAATGGGCAGAAATGAAGTCAAGTAATCACCCAAGTCTAAAACTACCACAAATCAGAATCAATAAATAAATGAAACTCAAAATGAACAGAAATTAGAATAAGTAGCCGAGTCAAACTCGAAACGAGCAGAAACTACCATTAGTAGGGCTGATAACATAATTTGCGCTTTACTGAAAACAAAATATGTTTAAATGCTTTCACTTTTTTACTTAAATAAGTAAAAAACATTTTTTACTCACTTTTTTTTTACCCATTTCTTACTTTAAGGAATAAATATCATTATAGATTAAACTGACAATCCAGCCCTTGTAAAGTTAATTTTTGCTCGTTTATTTATTATAATTTCTGTTCGTTTTGAGTTTCATTTAATTGTTGATAGTGATTTGTGGTAGTTTTACGCTTGGAAGATTATTTGACTTTAATTCTTTGAAAACTTTTTCTGTGGAAGGTTTTTTTAAATTAATACAAACTTTTGAAACCGTCATTAAGCCAGAGGGGCTGGCGCCCCTTTGCCCCCCCCCTCCCCCTATGGGCGCCCATGCACTACGATTGTGAATATAAGTAAACAGAAGACCTTTATCAGCCAGATGGAATCCTCCGGGTAGCGAATAGAGAAAAATCTCAGATCGGTCAGAATTGGATAATAAGTCAGTATTCATGTCGCTGGCAAGAAGCCATTTGGTATTTATTTTGCAAAGTCGCTAAGTAGTGTTCGTAGGTGATTAGAGGCTTGTGTAAAACGAGACAATGACTACACAGTTTTACACAGTCCATTACAGGGGAAATAAACGTTTATAAATGCAGTATCACCACATGTTATCGCTAAGATGTTAGCATCACTTTGCAATAATATCGGCTGAGTGTTATGTCTGAAATAGATGGCCAGACCTCCTGATGGTCCATCACGGGTTTTCTGGCAGATGATAAAATGGGGCCGAAAACACTTTATGCTATCAACATTCATTTAAGAGAGAAGATGCTCCTGTAAAAACGCAATATCATTGTCAAGCAGCTCACTAATTAGTAGATCCTTGTCTTTCGTACTATTAATATTAAGGGAAACAAAGCTAAACTGAGTTTGAGCATTCATAGATTAGCTTTATAGAGAGCCGATCGAAGAATTTTGCATTTCAGACTGAAACTTACGTGTTCCATGGTACAATTTGCACATTTTGGTGAGGTTTGACAAGGGTTTTCCTTGGAATTCACATGAGGGCCAGAACATCTGGAAAACTTGGGATGTGCTGGTGAGCAGGGACAAGCTCCAATCAGGTGATCAGTACTTTGACAGCGGAAGCATCGAAGCGGAATCGATTGAAAGGGCTTAGCCCGGAAAATTTTGTATCCAATGCAGATTTCCTGACTCCAGGACCGCGTTCAGTGCGGCTTTGTCGATAAACTTGAGGCGAAAACTGCGTGAATGGCCGATTTGAATAGCAGGCCTCTAAATCATCGCTTGAATAGATACCGGGTATTTCACGGACAGCTGCTAGAGGCTTTTTATCAATCACTTTGGTTTCAACGGGTAAAACATTCCTAAGAAGTAAAAATATTCTGAGAAAAATTGGCTTGGTTTGATTCGTAACCCGTCAAAATGTATCAAACATAGTTTAAGTTCCCCAAGGGGAACTTAATGAGGTCAAAAACTTAGAAAGAAAAATAGGCTGATTCGTAGCATGAAAATTTTCCACTAATATGCTTGCAACTTTTAGTACATGTAGATCCTAGGGGACATATAGGCCAAGGGAACCTTGATTAAGACAAAAAAAAAAAAAAAAAAAAAAAAAA
>JAQQPU010001052.1:0-19208 GCA_029168905.1 Artemia sp. Kazakhstan ARC1039
TTGATGGTAGTACATAAAACAATTAATATCCCCAACTGCCCCATAACAATTTTCACTTTTGCATGTATTCTGAGAAAAGCAATGACCAATTTGCTTCTTCCTTTGAGCATATTTAAACTGAAGTGATGCAAAGAAAACCTCAGATATAAATAAATGTATTTTCTCAGAATAGGCCTAGACAAAAAGTGAAAACGGATATGGGGGTACCCAATATATTGGGGGCAGTACCCAATGCATTGGGGTGTGTACCCAGTTGGCTAGGCTGTGTACCCAATCTGTTTGTACAGAGATACAAACCACAGAAAATAGCTAGAGTGTACATGACGACAGCATGACGACTCCTGGACGACTAACATGAACTAAACAGTTAAACAGGATCTGTAAATGTTACAGACATGCCTGTTGAGTTTGATTCCTGGAGTTATTCGGTAAAATTCTACTTTGGTTACTTTTGGCTATCTTGGAAAGGAGTTAGGTTAGGGAAATGAAACTTTCAGGGATGGGTCTACAGGCTAAAGTATGTCCTGGGAAGGTATTCTGAAGTACTTACCTCCACTCCTTCTCCCTATAGAGGGTCCTGACCTTTGATGACCTTTAAAAATTTGTGTGTTATAAAAGTGAAACCTTGCAAAATAGATCTTCTGCTTAAATTAAGTGTAACAAAATTGTTTTCAGCTTCACAGCTTTGCTCAGTTACAATTTATAAGGTTTTGAAGATATGCAAATACATTTCCTAAATTTTGAAAAAAACTTGATATGGCTTAATTCTACTCAAATAACAAGAATTGCATTGTCAGAACTAAAGCCAAAGGAAAAGGTAACTGAAAATTAAAGTAAATTTTATTTGGTCAAAATTTCAATAGGCATAGACC
This sequence comes from Artemia sp. Kazakhstan ARC1039, assembly GCA_029168905.1. NCBI lineage: Eukaryota > Metazoa > Arthropoda > Branchiopoda > Anostraca > Artemiidae > Artemia > Artemia sp. Kazakhstan ARC1039. The sequence goes on from JAQQPU010001052.1 coordinate 873, forward strand.
TGTCAAGCAGGCAAATTTCAGGACCCACTAGAGGGAGAAGGAGTGGAGGTAGGTACTTCAAAATACCTTCCCGGGACATACTTTAGCCTGTAGACCCATCCCTGAAAGTTTCATTTCCCTAACCTAACTCCTTTCCAAGATACCCAAAAGTAACTAAAGTAGAATTTTACCCGTTATTCTATACTAATAAGTAACAGCTAATATACTGTACCTTCAGCTGTAGTTCAACCCCATGACTTAATGGCTAATGCTTTTTATGCTGTTGTTACGAAGCCACGTGTCTCTTAGGATTTGAAAACTTCACCACAGTGCCGCGGTTACATTCGTATTTTGACCATAGAGTTAAAACGTGATTTTGACCTTTCCTGAGCGTTCGTTCGAAAATCGGATGAATTGCCAAAAAATATAAATTCTTCCCAAAAAAGTAAATCACGCCAAGAAATAAGCCAGCTCAAAATAAAAATAGCCAAGTTTTAAGCCACAAGCCAGTTCCAAACATTTTCACGCCAGTCGCCAACAAAATAAGCCAGTTTGGCGTAAAATAAGCTAATCTGGCCACACTGTCTGTAGGCAACAGAGCTACTGGCGTCTTCTTCTTCTTCTTACTCACAGCAGGCGGGCTATTCAGTTGGTACTCTTTAGCCCTCTTCTTTTTGCTTCACTCTGTGGGCTACAGAGCTACTGTCTTGGTTGTCTCTTATTTATTAGATATTCTCAGATATTTTTCAGTAGATCTTTTGACTCAAGGAGTTCAAATATAAGATGATAGATATCGATTTCTGCACCCTGTGTGCAGGTATAGTTGGCTAGGCTCTTGGCTGATAGTGAGATTTTGTGGCGTTTGAAGCATTTTAACAGTTTACAAAGCAAGGTATGTTGTGCAGACGTCAGCATATTACATTCAAATAGGCAATGGTCAATTGTTTCATTATTCATATTACAATGCCTGCAAAGAGGGGACAGGGGAATTGAACCACTTGAATTAGAAAACTTATATGAGAATGCAAGGAAATTTAGTCCATTTGTACCAGAACGAATAATATTTATAGAATTTTTTGCTATTTCATCAACCTGATGATTACCACTTATGCCAGAGTGGCTAGGAATGTACTGAAAATAAGTTTTTATGCCGCTTGAAGCAAGATTATCAATAATACTGAGACAATGATAAGTGTCAATGTCCAACTTATATTGAGGAGCTGAGGCCAGCAACTCAAGGCTTGATAGAGTCGGAATATATGATAATATTATTTGAATTTGCAATCAAAGGCTGGTTTTCTTTAAGGTGTTCTAACGCCATGATTATGGCATTTAACTCAGCAGACATTATAGATAAATTATTATATAATCTCTCGTCCATTGCAATTTTCAGGTGAGGAAGGAAAACAACACTTGAAACCTTCTCATTCATTTCTGACCCATCAACAAATATTTGGAAGTGATTTTTATAGGTAATTGTATTAAGTTCTGCAAATTTTTTCTAGACAAAAGCAATGGGGGTTAAATCTTTATTCCACTTTTAGAACTCATTATTTATTATGGGACTTGACCAATTCCATGGGGGGGGGGATCGGGGGAAAGTGGGTGCAAGACTTTGCTGGTATGGGGAACTTCTTCTGAATATTGGCATACTCATCTGCAATGCCTCTATACATGGCTGGATTTTTTAACCAATTATGTAGTGCGTGTGAGCCATTTGATTCAATTTTTGTAAGATGTTTTGTCAAGAGAAAGCTACGTCTCTCCCTTATTGTTGTTAATCCACTCTCCATAAGCAAAAAATTGGTGCTTGTGGGTTTCCTAAGACCAAATATGAGACGTATTATATCATTTTGTGTTGTTTCAATTTTTTGCATCTGGGTCTTTGCACATGCACCATAGACGATGAGCCCATAGTCAATATGGGGTCTTATATGTGATTTATGAAAATGGAGTAAGGTTTTCTCCTTACAACCCCAGGGTGTGGAAAGAAGCCTTTTTAGTATATTTGCTTTTCCATAGCATTTTTTTATTGTGTTTGAAATGTGGAGGTGGAAATTAAGTTTTTGGTCAAGCATGAGACCTAGGTAATTAATATGATTATCTTCTGGAATAGTTGTTTTATTTAGAGTTAGTTTTGCATTAACATGGTTTCGCTTCCGGTGAAATTGGATTATTTTTGAATTGGTGGGTGCAATGGGTAAATCTGAGTGTTGAGAGAATTTTTCAAACTGGAAAAGTGACTTTTGCAGATTTGACTGTGATATCTGGAAGGTGTTGCCAGATGACCATAGCACTAGATCATCAGCATATTGTAGATTCGTGTGGGGTAGGTTCATGTCCCAGAGATATAGGGCAAATAGGAGGCAACTGAGGAGTGCTCCCTGAGGTAGGCCTTTGGTTATTGTCTTTTGGGGCGAAGAGGCTGAACCAACACAAACGATGAAACTTCGCACTTCTATGAAGGATTTAATAAAAGATACTAGCTTAGAGGGTACTCCAAGGTTTGCAAGTTTGTTTAAAAGGATTTGGTGGTTCACATTGTCATATGCCCCTTCAAAATCTAGGAAAGCTGCAACTAGGACATTATTTTTTGAGAAAGATTCATTTATTGCATTTGTTAGCAAAATGAAAACATCTGTTGAGGAGTGGTGTTTCCTGAAACCAGTTCGAGTGTGAGGGATCATATTATTTTTTTCAACAAACCAGAGGAGTCTGTGATAGATCATTTTCTCCATTATTTTCCCCATCACAGGAGTAATCATTATGGGCCTATAAGACTCAGGGTTATCTTTGGGTTTATTTTTCTTTAGGATTGGTAGGAGGGACGAACATTTCCATATATTGGGGAACATAGAAGATGCCCAAGCGTGATTATAACAATTTAGCAGTTCTTGTTTGTATGAAGGTGTGAGATTCTTTATCCATGTAGTGTGTATATTGTCATAGCTGCCGCTAGTTTTGGTCCTAATATGATGTATTGCATTATTCAATTCCTGGATTGAAAATGGATTAGTTATGTACTCGGATCCTGGGCGTGGTTGGTAACTTGGGTTCATAGGAATTGGGGACAGTTTGCTTTGATTATTTGATCTTAGCTTATTAACAAAAAGAGTTGCAAATAGGTTAGCTTTTTCATTATGATTATCATAATGGGTATTATTATGTATAAGCTCATACAGGAGTGGGTTGGGGGAAGTCTTTTTCCCACAGATGTGGCTTATGACTTTATGTATAATTGGCTCATGTGTTTCTCTGGAGAGATTATTTGCAAAATTATTCCAGTAATTATATTTAGCATCTATTATAGTCCTTTTTAGATTAGATTCTGCTTGTAATTTTTTTAAATATGTAGTAGGTGATGGTTTTTTTTATGAATTCTGTCCTAGCTGCCTTTTTTTATTCTCCATTAATTTAGGCACTCATTTGTCCACCATGCTTTAGGAACTTGTTTAGGGAATGTTTTCTTAGGTGTTGTCCTGGGGATAGCATGATTAGCTGTATTTATTAGTAAAGATGTCAAGGCTTCAGCATGTGTGTCAACTGTTGTGTTTGAAATGCATGAACTTTGGGTGAAACTTGTAATTTCATTTATTTAGCTTATTTTGGAACATAGACCAATTTGATTTAGTGTTGATATATTTGGAGGTATGAGATAGAGTTTCAGCAGGTTCATTTAGGGAGCAAACTATAGCAAAGTGGTCAGTACATAGACTATCAATTCTATTTATGTAAATTTTGTTCAAAAAATTTAATGACACAATTTGTAGGTCAATTGTGGAGAATCTGCCACTTTTGGGGTTGAAATATGTATTCAGGTATGGAAGGGTAGCAACAGCTAATTCATTATTATTTGAAGTCATATGCTCAATGAATTTACCAGCTTTATTTGCTGGTTTATTCCCCCACAAAAGGCTGTGGGCATTGAAATCTCCACAAATAATGATATTTTTTAACATATTAGAATTATTTATATAACTAAAGAAATCCTTGGCATCTGTAGTTTGGCCATTAGGGTTATAAAAGCTTATTATGTAGGTTTTTAAATTATTCAGCCAAACACTGATACCAATTACATCAACATCATTTGCAAAATCTGGAAAAATGATGCCACAAAATTTATATTATTTTTAACTAATAAAGCTACCCCACCTCCTTTTCTCTCTGAAGATCTATCCTTTCTGAGGATAGTATATCCCAGAGACTTAATTTGTTGATTTTGGGTTAAATGAGTTTCCTGGAGGCAAGCAATATTAATGGAATTATTATTCATAAAAGATATTAGTTCATTTAGCTTATTTACTGTGAGTGATCTTACATTCCATTGGAGTATTGATATATGTTGTGTTATTGATTTATTCTTCATATGGCTGTGTATCCATGTTCAGCTTTGTTAAAAGTAAAGCAAGATCTTTTTTTGCTTGAATGAGCATATCATCTGGGATGTAGATTTTTGCCAATTCTGCAATGATTTTTGTTTTCTGTAATTGATGTATGTTCATGGTCTGAACTGCATTACAGTTTAGAACGAATAAGCATATATTTGGGGATTGCATTTTTGGTTGTGCATCCTGTTTGTCGGTTAGGGGATTGATTCCTGGTAATGTTTCTGGTTTGTTTCTTCTTGGGAGGGGGGGGGGCCAGGCTGACCTCATCTCACCGGACAAGGAGGCTTGTTGGCTTGGTGATTCCTTCTGATAGGGATTTGAGCCAGGGGGCTTAGAAGATGGTGTTTTATATGGGGTGCTTGATGCATTGGGGGCGTTTGACTTGGGGGTTTTGCTTGGTTTCATTACAGACTTTATTTGGTATTGTTGCGCAGCATTTGCTTCCATTGCTGCAAAGGGGTATGAGATGGCCTTCTCTGTTGATATTTGGAGTGTTAGAGCTCTTTTCTTGTATGCAGGGCATAATGATTTATTTGTAGATTCATGAGGGCCTTTGAAATTGATGCGTGTAGGCTGATTGTTGTTGCAAGTTGTCAGCTCTTTAGGATGGAAAGCTTTACAATTACTACACTCTCGGAGAATTTCATTGCATTTATTTGTCGTGTGTCCCAGTTTGAGACACTTCTGACACTGGATAGGCTTAGGTTTGTATTCCTTGTGTGGGTTTGATTTGCCCAAATAGGAATAATTTTTCTGGGATATTAATTTTTTCCTTCAGTGTGAATAAGAAGGATCTACTAGTTTTTAGGCCATTAGAGTTAGGTTTGCCAAGTTGGGTAACATCCTCAACTGGGATTGTATTTCCAGCCCTATCTGAGAGGCCTTCTTTTAACTCCTGAGTGGATATCTCTGGGGGAACATTATAAACTACTATTTTTGTTGGTGATTGTTTTTGGTTCCAATTAGATGCAATAATTTGGGTATTCAGAAGGGATTTTAGGTTAATTATTGTATCTGCTGCTTTCTGATCTTCTACAGCTATTAGCAGAGATCCATCACGGTTAATATTAAGAGAGAACATTGGTTTTAGCAATTTAAAAATTGCAACTCTTATTGCAGTGATCATTTTTATTTCAAAGGGGGTAGTAGGAGTAATTTTAAGGTAAATTCCTAAGTTTTTGGAGGGCGGATCTTGGGCAGGGAGAGGGGAAATGCTTTTGATTGGGGAGATTTTTTGAAGGGAAAATAGAATGAAATCAAACCGTCTGCACTATACTATGGGGAGGAGAAACACCACAGTATAGCTCTGAGGATGAGTTGAGCAGGATTGGTTTGGTACAACTGCTGATTAGAAGCGATAATAATTCACAAGAAAATATATTTTAATTTTCTTATAAGGTTGATGGTTTTTCTTATAAGGCGTGGTTGCCTCATATTTCTTCTTCTTCTTCTTCTTCAATTATAGGCTTTGTATGAATCCATTTAACCTTTTTCGTATTGTCTGATTATGTCAGGGGTGTCCTGGGAAATCAAATATAGAAATTAGACTATTATTATTCAATAATAGAATTTATACATCATTAATGAAACCACCTATATTTAGGCAGTTAAAGACAGCTTTGAACAATTCTGCATCATCAGTTGAAGAGTGTTTCCTTTGTGTTAGTTGGTCAATATTAGAGGTTAGCTTAAGGCGCTTGAATATAGCAGATAAAGTTAGCCATTCTTTTTTATGATTGAGAGTTGCCACAGGGCAACCAAAAAGAACATGGTTGATGGTCCCATCATAGGTTTGACATAGGCGGCAAAGAGGGCACATTACTGTTGGAATGGTTGTGTTTTGATAGTGATAAGTTTGGCTGTTAAGGCCAGTAGCATTTGATCGTATTCAGTGGTACATCTTTGAGTCGTTCCAGGATGTAAATGGAGAAAGGTTGGGTGGACATTGGTTTGCTAGATAAATTTTTAGGCGCCAATGGTTTACATCTCTTACTGGAATAGGTCTTCCAGAAATTCTTTCTAACTGAAGGGCAGATTTAGCTATTTCATCTGCCTTGTGGTTCCCTTTAATACCCATATGACTTGGGATGTGCTGGAATTTTTGTGGATATACCTTTTTTAAGTAGTTGGTTCAATAGTACAAGAGTGGTGGAGGTATCATTGTCTGGGTAATCTGAATGTTCTGGTGATATTGAGGCAAGGGCTGATTTTGAGTCTGAATAAATTATAAGAGGGGTGTTTCTTGGGGGGTTTGGCATCTTTATAATGGTTTCCAATGCAATGTTGATGGCAGCTATTTCAGCTGTCATGCTACTCACATCATTTTGGAGCCTTTCTGCAGCTGCTATACCTAAAGATGGGAAGTGGACTCCATAAGCAGTCCTGGATTCTGTTTTTGAGCCATCCACAAAAATTGGGAGGTGGTGGATATATCTCTGAGACTCAAAACATGGAATAATGATTTTACATAGGCAAGGGAAAGGTCTGCTTTAATAGCTGGCGCAAACAAAAGGTTCACTTCTGGGTAGTGGTTAGCCCAGGAAGGTGTCCGGGGGTATATTTGAAATAAAGAAGATGAAGGTTTGGGGTAGGTCATTTGGGTGGTTGCAAATTCCCGTGCAAGGCCCCTAAAAGCTCCAGGGTTTCTTAGCCAGTCATGTAATCTATGGGAACTGTTACCTTCAATTTTTGTAAAGTAGCGGGCAAGTAGGATGTCTCTACGCATGGCAATAGAGGTGAGACCACTTTCACTGAGGAGGAAGTTGGTTTTGGTGTGATTCCTGAGGCCAAGTATAGCACGGATCATAGTATTCTGGACAGTCTACAGACTGCATAGTAGGGTATTTGAGCATGAGCCATAGACAATTAGTCCATAATCAATCTGAGATCTGATATAAGTCTTATAGAACTTTATTAGAGTTTTTTCATGGCAACCCCAAGGCGTATTGAGTAGCCTTTGTAAGATGCGCATTTTTCTGAGGCATTTTATTCTCACATTTTCAATGTGGAGCCTGAAAGTTAGTTTTTGGTCTAAAGTGAGGCCAAGATATTTGATGTGTTGTTGCTCTTGGAAGACAACACCATTTAGGGTTAGTAGGGCAGATTGGGGATTTCTCTTATTATGAAACTGTACTATAGCTGATTTTGATGGGGCGGTGGGTTGGCATGAATTGTTGGAGAAACATTCAAAGGCATAAAGCAACTTTTGTAACTTGGATTGGGCTAGTTCAAAATTATTTGAGGTAGACCATAGGACTATATCATCTGCAAACTGAATATTTGTTTGGGGTAGGTTCAGATCCCATAAATATAGTGAAAACGGAAGACAGCTGAGGACAGCACCTTGGGGAAGGCCTTTGGAGACAGACTTTTTAGAAGTGATGTAGGAATTTACTTGGAGAACAAAAGAGCGTTCAGATAGGTAACTTTTAAAGAAATTCACTACAGGTATTGGAAAACCTATTTTTGATAGTTTTTGCTGTAGGAGTGGATGTTGGATATTATCATATGCGTTTTGGAAGTCCAAGAAGGCTGCAACTAGGATTTGGTTGTCTTTCAGACACTCAGATTTGTTATTTGTTAGATATCCTCAGATATTTCTTCTTCTTCTTCTATTTAACAGCAGGCGGGCTTTTCAGTGATACTATTTAGCCCTTTTCCTTTTGCTTCACTCTGTGGGCTACAGAGCTACTGGCTTGATTACCTTATGATTAAGATATTTTCAGATATTTTTCAGTAGATCTTTCGACTCTAGGAGTTCAATTATGAGTTCAAAGATGTCGATTTCTATGCTCTGTGTGCAGGTATAGTTGGCTAGGTTCTTGGCTGATAGTGAGATTTTGTGGTGTTTGAAGCATTTTAACAGTTTGCAAAGCAGGGTATGTTGTGCAGACGTCAGCATATTACATTCAAATAGGCAATGGTCAATTGTTTCATTATTCATATTACAATGCCTGCAAAGAGGGGACAGGGGAATTGAACCACTTGAATTAGAAAACTTATACGAGAATGCAAGAAAATTTAGTCCATTTGTTCCAGAACGAATTCTATGATAAATTTTAGAAAGATTCTTATTGGGAAAGGGGGAAAGGACAGGATTAATCTTATTAAAATTAATATCTGATAGCCTCCATCGGTAGATATCTCTAATCGGGATTGGTCTCCCACTTGGCTGGTCAATATTTATAGCATTTTTTGCTATTTCATCAACCTGATGATTACCACTTATGCCAGAGTGGCTAGGAATATACTGAAAATAAGTTTTTATGCCACTTGAAGCAAAATTATCTATAATATTGAGACAATGATAAGTGTCAATGTCCAACTTATACTGAGGAGCTGAGGCCAGCAACTCAAGGCTGGATAAAGAGTCGGAATATACAATAATTTTATTTGAATTTGCAATCAAAGGTTGTTTTTCCTTAATGTGTTCTAATGCCATGATTATGGCATTTAACTCAGCAGACATTATAGATAAATTATGATATAATCTCTCGCCCATTGCAATTTTCAGGTGAGGAAGGAAAGCACCACTTGCTACCTTCTCATTCATTTTTGACCCATCAACAAATATTTGGAAGTGATTTTTATAGGTAATTGTATTAAGTTCAGCAAATTTTTTCTGGACAAAAGCGATGGGGGTTAAATCTTTAGTCCACTTTGAGAAATCAGTATTTATTATGGGACTTGACCAATTCCATGGAGGGGATTGGGGGAAAGTGGTTGCAATAGACTTTGCTGGTACGGGGAACTTCTTCTGAATGCTGGCATACTCATCTGCAATGCCTCTATACATGGCTGGATTTCTTAACCAATTATGTAGGGTGTGTGAGCTATTTGATTCAATTTTTGTAAGATGTTTTGTCAAGAGAAATCTACGTCTCTCCCTTATTGTTGTTAATCCACTCTCCATAAGCAGAAACTTGGTGCTTGTGGGTTTCCTAAGACCAAATATGAGACGTATTATATCATTTTGTGTTGTTTCAATTTTTTGCATCTGGGTCTTTGCACATGCACCATATACGATGAGCCCATAGTCAATATGGGGTCTTATATGTGATTTATAAAACTGGAGTAAGGTTTTCTCCTTACAGCCCCAGTACCCAACTTGTCAAACCTAACTCTAATGGCCTAAAAACTAGTAGATCCTTCTTATTCACACTGGAGGAAAAAATTAGTATCCCAGAAAAGTTATTCCTATTTGGGCAAATCAAACCACACAAGGAATACAAACCAAAGCCTATCCAGTGTCAGAAGTGTCTCAAACTGGGACACACAACAAACAAATGCAATGAAATTCTCCTAGAGTGTAGTAATTGTAAAGCATACCATCCTAAAGAGTTGACAACTTGCAACAACACTCAGCCTACATGCATCAATTGCAAAGGCCCACATGAATCTACAAATAAATCACTATGCCCTGCATATAACAAAAGAGCTCTAACACTCCAAATAGTAACAGAGAAGGCCATCCCATACCCCTTTGCAGCAATGGAAGCAAATGCTGCGCAACAATACCAAATAAAGCCCATAATGAAACCAACCAAAACCCCCAAGTCAAACACACCCAATGCATCCAGTACCCCGCATAAAACACCATCTTCTAAGCCCCCNAACAGCAGGCGGGCTTTTCAGTGATACTATTTAGCCCTTTTCCTTTTGCTTCACTCTGTGGGCTACAGAGCTACTGGCTTGATTACCTTATGATTAAGATATTTTCAGATATTTTTCAGTAGATCTTTCGACTCTAGGAGTTCAATTATGAGTTCAAAGATGTCGATTTCTATGCTCTGTGTGCAGGTATAGTTGGCTAGGTTCTTGGCTGATAGTGAGATTTTGTGGTGTTTGAAGCATTTTAACAGTTTGCAAAGCAGGGTATGTTGTGCAGACGTCAGCATATTACATTCAAATAGGCAATGGTCAATTGTTTCATTATTCATATTACAATGCCTGCAAAGAGGGGACAGGGGAATTGAACCACTTGAATTAGAAAACTTATACGAGAATGCAAGAAAATTTAGTCCATTTGTTCCAGAACGAATTCTATGATAAATTTTAGAAAGATTCTTATTGGGAAAGGGGGAAAGGATAGGATTAATCTTATTAAAATTAATATCTGATAGCCTCCATCGGTAGATATCTCTAATCGGGATTGGTCTCCCACTTGGCTGGTCAATATTTATAGCATTTTTTGCTATTTCATCAACCTGATGATTACCACTTATGCCAGAGTGGCTAGGAATATACTGAAAATAAGTTTTTATGCCACTTGAAGCAAAATTATCTATAATATTGAGACAATGATAAGTGTCAATGTCCAACTTATACTGAGGAGCTGAGGCCAGCAACTCAAGGCTGGATAAAGAGTCGGAATATACAATAATTTTATTTGAATTTGCAATCAAAGGTTGTTTTTCCTTAATGTGTTCTAATGCCATGATTATGGCATTTAACTCAGCAGACATTATAGATAAATTATGATATAATCTCTCGCCCATTGCAATTTTCAGGTGAGGAAGGAAAGCACCACTTGCTACCTTCTCATTCATTTTTGACCCATCAACAAATATTTGGAAGTGATTTTTATAGGTAATTGTATTAAGTTCAGCAAATTTTTTCTGGACAAAAGCGATGGGGGTTAAATCTTTAGTCCACTTTGAGAAATCAGTATTTATTATGGGACTTGACCAATTCCATGGAGGGGATTGGGGGAAAGTGGTTGCAATAGACTTTGCTGGTACGGGGAACTTCTTCTGAATGCTGGCATACTCATCTGCAATGCCTCTATACATGGCTGGATTTCTTAACCAATTATGTAGGGTGTGTGAGCTATTTGATTCAATTTTTGTAAGATGTTTTGTCAAGAGAAATCTACGTCTCTCCCTTATTGTTGTTAATCCACTCTCCATAAGCAGAAACTTGGTGCTTGTGGGTTTCCTAAGACCAAATATGAGACGTATTATATCATTTTGTGTTGTTTCAATTTTTTGCATCTGGGTCTTTGCACATGCACCATATACGATGAGCCCATAGTCAATATGGGGTCTTATATGTGATTTATAAAACTGGAGTAAGGTTTTCTCCTTACAGCCCCAGTACCCAACTTGTCAAACCTAACTCTAATGGCCTAAAAACTAGTAGATCCTTCTTATTCACACTGGAGGAAAAAATTAGTATCCCAGAAAAGTTATTCCTATTTGGGCAAATCAAACCACACAAGGAATACAAACCAAAGCCTATCCAGTGTCAGAAGTGTCTCAAACTGGGACACACAACAAACAAATGCAATGAAATTCTCCTAGAGTGTAGTAATTGTAAAGCATACCATCCTAAAGAGTTGACAACTTGCAACAACACTCAGCCTACATGCATCAATTGCAAAGGCCCACATGAATCTACAAATAAATCACTATGCCCTGCATATAACAAAAGAGCTCTAACACTCCAAATAGTAACAGAGAAGGCCATCCCATACCCCTTTGCAGCAATGGAAGCAAATGCTGCCCAACAATACCAAATAAAGCCCGTAATGAAACCAACCAAAACCCCCAAGTCAAACACCCCAAATACATCCAGTACCCCGTATAAACACCCTCTTCTAAGCCCCCTAGCTCATATCCCTATCAGAAGGAATCACCAAGTCAACAAGCCTCCTTGTCCGGTGAGATGAGGTCAGTCTGGACCCCTCTCCCAAGAAGAAACAAACCAGAAACACTACCAGGAATTATTTCCTTAACTGACAAACAGGATACACAACCAAACATGCAATCCCCAAATATATGCTTATTCATTCTAAACAGTAATGCAGTTCAGGCCATGAACATACATCAACTACAGAAAACAAAAATCATTGCAGAATTGGCAAAAATTTACATCCCCGATGATATGCTCATTCAAGCAAAAAAAGATCTTGCTTTACTTTTAACAAAGCTGAACATTGATACACAGTCATATGAAAAATAAATCAACAACACAACACATATCAATACTCCAGTGGAACATAAGATCACTCACAGAAAATAAGCTAAATGAACTAATATTTTTTATGAATAATAATTCAATTAATATTGCTTGCCTCCAGGAAACTCATTTAACCCAAAATCAACAAATAAACTCTCTAGGATATACTATCCTGAGAAAGGATAGATCATCAGAGAGAAAAGGAGGTGGTGTAGCTCTATTAGTTAAAAATAATATAAAATTCTGTGGCATCAATTTTCCAGATTTTGCTAATGATCTTGATGCAATTGGTATCAGTGTTATGGCTGAATAATATAAATACCTACATAATAAGCTTTTATAACCCTAATGGCCAAACTACAGATGCCATGGCTTTCTTTAATTATATAAATAATTCTAATATGTTAAAAAATATCATTATTTGTGGAGATTTCAATGCCCACAGCCTTTTGTGGGGGAAAAAACCAGCAAATAAAGCTGGTAAATTGATTGAGTATATGACTTCAAATAATAATGAATTAGCTGTTGCTACCCCTCCAAACCTGAATACTTATTTCAACCCCAAAAGTGGCAGATTCTTCACAATTGACCTACAAATTGTGTCATTAAATATTTTGAATAAAATTTATATAAATAAAATTGATAGTCTATGTACTGACCACTTTGCTATAGTGTGCTCCCTAAATGAACCTGCTGAAACTCTACCACATACCTCCAAATATATCAACACTAAAGCAAGTTGGTCTATGTTCCAAAATAAGCTAAATGATGAAATCACAAGTTTCACCCAAAATTCATACCTTTCAAACACAACAGTTGACACACATGCTGAAGTATTGACATCTTTACTAATAAATACAGCTAATCATGCTATCCCCAGGACAACACCTAAGAAAACCTACCCTAAACACATTCCTAAAGCATGGTGGACATAAATACAGCAAAATCATGCTTGGGCATCTTCTATGTTCCCCAATATATGGAAATGTTCGTCCCTCCTACCAATCTTAAAGAAAAATAAACCCAAAGAGAACCCTGAGTCCTATAGGCCCATAATGATTACTCCTGTGATGGGGAAAATAATGGAGAAAATGATCTATCACAGACTCCTCTGGTTTGTTGAAAAAAAAACAATATGATCCCTCACACTCAAACTGGATTCAGGAAACACCACTCCTCAACAGATGCTTTTATTTTGCTAACAAATGCAATAAATGAATCATTCTCAAAAAATAATGTCCTAGTTGCAGCTTTCCTAGATTTTGAAGGGGCATATGACAATGTGAACCACCAAATCCTTTTAAACAAAGCTGCAAACCTTGGACTACCCCCCCAAGCTAGTATCTTTTATAAAATCCTTCATAGAAGTGCGAAGTTTCATTGTTTGTGTTGGTTCAGCCTTTTCACCCCAAAAGACAACAAGCAAAGGTCTACCTCAGGGAGCAGTCCTCAGTTGCCTCCTGTTTGCCCTATATCTCTGGGACATGAACCTACCCCACACGAATCTACAATATGCTGACGATCTGGTGCTATGGTCATCTGGCAACACCTTTGAGATAGCACAGTCAAATCTGCAAAAGTCACTTTTCCAATTTGAAAAAATTCTCTCAACATTCAGATTTACCCATTGCACCTACCAAGTCAAAAATAATCCAATTTCACCGGAAGCGAAACCATGTTAATGCAAAACTAACTCTAAATAAAACAACTATTCCAGAAGATAATCATATTAATTACCTAGGTCTCATGCTTGACCAAAAACTTAACTTCCACCTCCACATTTCAAACACAATAAAAAAATGCTATAGAAAAACAAGTATACTAAAAAGACTTCTTTCCACACCCTGGGGACGTAAGGAGAAAACCTTACTCCAGTTTTAAAAATCACATATAAGACTCCATATTGACTATGGGCTCATCGTATATGGTGCATGTGCAAAGACCCAGATGCAAAAAATTGAAACAACACAAAATGATATAATGCGTCTCATATTTGGTCTTAGGAAACCCACAAGCACCAAGTGGGTTAACAATAAAATAATTTTTCGCTTCAGTGTAAATAAGAAGGATCTACTTGTTTTTAGGCCATTAGAGTTAGGTTTACAAAGTTGGGTAACATCTTCAACTGGGATTGTGTTGCCAGCCCTATCTGAGAGCCCTTCTTTTAACTCCTGAATGGATATTTCTGGGGGAACATTATAAACTTCTATTTTTGTTGGTGATTGTTTTGGGTTCCATTTAGATGCATTAATTGGGGTATTCAGAAGGGATTTTAGGTTAATTATTGTGTCTGGTGATTTCTTGTCTTGGACAGCTATTAGCAGAGATCCAGCACGGTGAATATTAAGAGAGAACATTGATTTTATCAATTTGAAAATTGCAACTTTTATTGCAGTAATGCCCACAAACATATTCTTCTTCTTCTTCTATTTAACAGCAGGCGGGCTTTTCAGTAGTACTATTTAGCCATTTTCCTTTTGCTTCGCTCTTTGGGCTACAGGGATACTGGCTTGATTGCCTCATATTTATTAGATATTTTCAGATATCTTTCAGTAGATCTTTCGACTCTAGGAGTTCAATTATGAGATGGTAGATGTCAATTTCTATGCTCTGTGTGCAGGTATAGTTGGCTAGGCTAACATATCTTCTTCTTCTTCCAATTCAAAGCAGGCGGGCTATTCAGTTGGTACTATTTAGTCCTCTTCTTTTTGCTTCACTCTATGGGCTACAGAGCTACTGTCTTGGGACAGTAGCTCTGTAGCCCATAGAGTGAAGCAAAAAGAAGAGGGCTAAATAGTACCAACTGAATAGCCCGCCTGCTGTGAATTGGAAGAAGAAGAAGATATGTTAGCCTAGCCAACTATACCTGCACACAGAGCATAGAAATTGACATCTACCATCTCATAATTGAACTCCTAGAGTCGAAAGATCTACTGAAATTGTCTCTTATTTATTAGATATTCTCAGATATCTTTCAGTAGATCTTTTGACTCAAGAAGATCAAATATAAGATGATAGATATCGATTTTTATATTAAGATATTTATATATATTATTTCTATATCGATTTCTATATATTATATAACATATATTAAGTGAAGTATTTTTTTTTCTATTTCTTCATGAGAAAGTTTCCGCTAATGTACGAAATTATCTCTTTTTGACGTTTCGCTAGATTCTGGACCATATAAAGGTGAGTTATCTGTCGACAGGTGGGTCCAAATATGAGTGAAAAAGTGACATTTAGGGATACAAATTTGCTTGAGATACACTTCAAGTAATATATAAAATATGAAATAAAACAATACTTATACATTATTCACATTCTTGTGGTGATATAACAATGCACACAGTCTAGTAAGATGAATAAGAGAAACATCTTTCAATTATATTTTCATCTATGCATTGCCAATCAAAATCCTAAATTTGTTTTATTAGCAAATTAGGAAATATGGTGGCCAAAATGGGCAAAATATTAATTTTTATGGCTATTTTGGGTAAACCCCGACGCCATGTCGGTTTTCTTTTTGGCAGGGAATAGCTGATTTTGAAGGAAAGCGACGGCATGCCGCCGGTTGAAGCCAATTTTTCTTTTTAGGGAGGTGTCTCAAATCTATTCAAAACACCAAGAGTTACATATCATTCAAATTTGAATAAGTAGATAAGTCTGTTAGGTCCATTTGGAGCTCCGAAATTAACTACTACATAATGACACACGTAAGTTCTAGGGAAAGGCAACACAAGCAACAACATTGACAAATCTGTTGGATGAAGAGCCTTTTCTAAGAAATTTTAATCTCTTAAATTTTCATTAAACGGTAGCGTTCACTTCTCTCAGTGCATATGTTTTCGTGCTACCTTTTGTCGTACTCAATAAAACCGAGAAATAACAGTATCATAGTTTTAACCTTGTGTGTGTCACAATAATGAGACAGATTTTGTTTTTTATGTGCAGCAGAACACAAAAGAAGTACAGACTCAGTTCGTTTGGGGAAAGAGGAAGAAAAACAACAGACAACTACTTCCTGTAAATAACTTATATCATTTAAATTGGACCCAGCTTAGAAGCCTTAACTGTGACAAGATTTAAACAATTGAAGCTGCAATGCATGTAAATGGGGACTGATTCGGCTTACTATTTCCATTGTAATTGTCAGTACCATCGTAAGGAGGGAGGGGGGGGGGGGGGGGGGTAAGCCCAAACTTTTTGAGAGTCAGTCAAAGTTAGATCAAAAGTCAAAATTATACTAAATCTGAGATGAAGATAATAGCTACTGCGGAATCTCAAAGAGTCTAAAATTTTAACCTGGTTTAATTATAATTTCCAAGGTCCGGTAGTGAAAGTCAAAAATTCAATAGTAAAATTAATAAATGCTGCGGAGGAAGTCCTGTAGTGACATATTTAGTTATTATACAGTTAAAGCCGAATCATAATCTCAAATCGTATCACAAATATGCTGTAGCGGTGCTTATAGCAGAGGTCATAAGGCTTCAATGCTTTATCATTATTTCTCCAGAGGCACTTGATATAAAAGGGGTGGTCATATGCACTTGGGAGGGCCCTCATTTGATTGAAAATTGGAACTTCTAATGTCTTTTTTAAGAGCCAAAAGTGATCGGTAGACCACTAGTCCCGGGCGGCCTTTTTTCTCCAAATATGCCCGATCAAAATTTTGAGATAGCCACTTTGTTCATAATAGTCTAAGGGCCAGTTAACAAAAACTCCGGGTTGGACCCCCCCCCCCCCCCGAGCCCGGGGGCAAGTGTTGTAAGCTATAGCTTGGGGACGTATAATCTTTTTATGGAAGGGGTGGTCGTATAAACATTGGAGGAAACGCATCTGGTTGGAAATTGAAAGTTCTAGTCTCCATTTTAAGAGTCAAAATGATCAGAGGGCAACTAGTCATCCCCCTTCCCACCCGCTTTTCTCCAAATACATCCGTTTTGAGATAGCCAATTTGTTCAAAATAGTCCGAATAATGCCTCCGGAGTTGACACAGCCCTCCAGAACCTGGAGGCAAGGATTTTTAGCCATTCCCTGAGGCATATAAGGTTTTTATGGAACAGGCTGTTGTATAGAATTTGGAGGAGGCTCATTTGATTGGAAATTGAAAGTTTTAGTTCCCGATTTAAGAGTAAAAAAAGAGCGGATGGCAACTAGCTCCCAGCTGTTTTTTACTCAAATTCTTCCGATCAAAATTTTGAGATAGCCATTTTGTTCAAAATCGTCCAAACATCATGTAACAATGCCTACAGGGTTGAAATACCCCCCCCCCCCCAGAGCCCAGGGGCAAGAATTATAAATTACGCCTCGACGGCATATAAGGCTCTTATGGAAATAGTTGTTGTATAAACTTTGGAAGAGGCTCACTTTATTGGAAAATGAGAGTTCTAGTGCCCTTTTAAAGAGTCAGAAGTAATAAGGGGCCAAGTAGCCCCCACACTCTCATCTCTCTAAATGCATCCGATCGAAATTTGTAGATAGTCATTTTGTTGAAAATAGTCCCAAGATCATACAACAGTGCTTGCTGGGTTGACACAACCCCCAGAGCCCGGGGGAAAAGGTTGTAAGCTAAACCCCGGGGCATAAAGGGTTCGTATGGAATGGGTGGCCGCAAAAACTTTTGAGGAGACGCATTTGATTACAAATTGAACGTTCTAGTTCCTTTTTGTGAGTCAAAAGTAATCGGAGGGCTGCTAGGACCCCCAGACCCAATTTTCCCCCATTGCATCAGATCAAAACTTTGAGGTAGCCATCTTGTTCAAAATAGCCCAAAGATCATATAGCAATGCCTCCAGGATTGATACAACCTCCAGAACTCAGGGGCAAGGGTTGTAAGTTGCACCTTGAGGGAATACAAGGCTTTCAAAGGCAGCGCGCTAGCGCTGCCTAAGTAAAGAACGATGAGGCCACAATGTGTTTTTTCTCCGACAGGCACTTCGTATCGAAGGAGTTGTTGTAGAAACTTCGAAAAGGGCTCGTTCGATTGGAAATTGTGGTGGCTAGAGCC